>JAGDQP010003809.1:1272-83358 GCA_022664845.1 Lepisma saccharinum | reverse complement strand
AAGTGTTACAGAATGGAACTTTACAGAATGTAAAGTGTTACAGAATGAAACTTTACAGAATGTAAAGTGTTACAGAATGGAACTCTCTGCTTTTCTATTAACAGGAATGAATTTTTTGAATTTATTTTATGGACTTTAGGCATTTAAGGCTTAGGTTGGGATAGGGAAGGGAAAAGGATTCTGGATGGTGTCGGCCAGGGCCTAAGTTGAAGGATCCATCTCGGGATTTACCTAGTGTGACTGAGGAAAAACCTCAGTCAGGATGGTCGGCATCCGGGATCACACACGATCTCCAGAATGCTACGCTAACGCTCTACCACTGGGTTACGGTGGCTCGGTTTACGGGATTGCTATATGTTAATTATACATGTTGCAGAGTTACCTATAACCTGGAAAATTTAGTTTTACTTTGGGTCTAAAATACTATTCATGTTTATAATTCTCCTCGTACATGATCTTCGTTTGCTGTTGTAGGATTTTGTAAATTGCGATTGAAATGTCAGTACCTGAGAACTAAAAGTGCGTAAGTCCAATTTTGATCGAAATGTGATCAATAAGGGTTTGTAGTTTCCCGAAGATATCTAATAATGGTTACTCCATTCTTCTTGTAAATATACTAATAATGTAAATATGGTAGTCTGATTTGTTGTGTGTACACTTAGTTTGTGTATGGAGGTATGTAGTTTTTCTGTTTTCTGGAAAACAATAATTTGTGACTCATACGCTTCTTCTTCTGAGGTACCGGAACAGATTTAATTTTTAACTGAGATCCTGCTAAACTTATGAAAGAGTTCGTAATACTATGTACTAATGAAAACTGAGTAGTATATTTAAATATTGTGGAACTAAGGTTCGAAATTTCTAAGTCCTATTCATGATAAAATTATTTTAACAGAATCTTAGAACAGGATTGTTTTTTGTTTACTATTCAGGAGCGTCTGAATTATTAAAGGGAGCGTACTTTTCACGTATATAGCATATACAGAGTAATTTTGTAAATAAGTCTTTCTGAAACTGTACTCCTTAACCCATGTTTAAAAAAAAAAAAAAAAAAATTCACTTTTCAACAGAATCAAACAATACCTCCTGAACCGCTTCCACTGCCCCAACTGCCACCTGTAAGTAAACGTAATAAGTAATTTGGAATTAGTTATGAACGGCAAACCATAAATGAATGAAAACGAAGCATAAGGAAGTTTTTATTAAACTTGTTTACGTACAAATTTCGAAACCCATTAGGAACGTCCAATTAAAAATAGTTACGTTAAAAAGAAGCTTAGTACAGGTCTGTTTTTGTTTACAATTCAGGAACGCATGCATTATTAGAGGAATCACATTTTTCAACTACATGGGACTTTCATAGAAATTTCGGAAATTATTCTTTCTCAAACTCTATTTCTAAACTCGTTTTACATAAATTAATTTTTCAACACTATCAAAACATACCACCTGAACCGCTCTCTCCACTCCAGCCACCACCTGCAAGTAAAAGTCATGAATAGTTTGGAATCGGTTGTCAACACCAAACTACACTGTGTATAGTAGAGCGAAAACGATTCGTAAAGAAGATTACAGTTTAACTACTTACGACCGTATATCATCGAGGGGATGAACTATAATGAAAACACTGATTTTAGTTGTTAAAATGAAGTTTGTATAGTAACAAAAGTATTGTAAGGAAAATTTGTAGTAGTATGTTGATCATTCTTATAGATATTTAATATAAATAAGACGAAACCAGTGAAACTCCAAGTAAGATATGTCCAATAGGGTATTAAACCGAATTTTCACTCATGTCACATAATCATCATCAGAAAGAAAACTGCTACACAAATCCATGTCGCTGATTTCAAATTGAAGTCAAATTGTTCTTACCTGCTACCATTGTACTGCCTTTAGATGGCAATACATTTTATTTATTTTGTGACAAATTATCATTATTTTTTCTTAAAGTACAGAGCGAGTAGTTCAAATAAGCTAATCCTTGTCCGTGAGACTACATTCTCAAATCTGTTAAATGTATTTAGAGATAATGTGTTTACCTTATGACCTAGCAACATAAGTTGTTGGGCTAACATTGGCTAATTGTTGGCTCGGTTGAAAATGTTTCGTAATGGGGCCATCTAAAATACAAGAGAAACCCAATGATAGACGGGTGGGTGATTGTTCCCAATTTTGCCAACCATTACCTAACTGTGGTCGAATTATAAGTTTCCAAACTGCCCAAGTAACAAGTTTCATTGGCCCAATATGCCGGCAATGTTGTTTTATAGTTGTTTTCCAACCATGGCCCAACCATAAACGTACCAGATAGGCCAATTGTTGGCCTATTGTGGAAAAACTCACGTAGGAACAACGTGGCGAATAACGTGTGCTCAGTTGTTAATAGTTTTGGTTTGGGTAAGGCTAGCCAAATACTTTAAAACATACATGGGCCCAATGCTTGCTTCTATAACCAAAAAACCAACACATATGGTGGAATTTCGCTTCCAATTAAAGGAAATAAAAATAGCATTTTGACGCTTCTGATTCCTGTTCTAAATTTGCAGTAGAAATGTGTCCGGCGCACGTACTGATAGATGTACGTACTGAAAAATTTTGTTATAAATGCCTCATTGTTTATATTTTTCTGTTATTTGTTATGTTTATAACACGTTTTTAGACAAAAGTAATATATATATATATATAACTTTCCCTCTGTCTCTCATCACATTCTATGTCTGAGTTGAGAAAATGTATATTCGACAAATGTTTCCTCAAGGAGGCTCCGTAGCCTAGTGGATAAGACAAGGAACAACAAATGAGAAAGTCGCAAGTTCGAATCTAGCCACAAACAAATGGGAAATTTGTCCAACTATAAATGAAGACAGGACAGTAAAACATGTAATGAAAAAAAAGTCAAAATATTTTATTTTTTTTCTAAAAATACGTAATTCCAAATTTAAATTCAAATATTTTACACCCTTACCGTACAAGATGTACAATTTTTAGAACGGAATAGAACTTGTCATGTGTTACGAAAGCATACACAATTATTTCCATACAGTGTGAATATACAAATACTTCGAGATATTTGTACACAAGTAATTAAAAGTGATAAACACAATGATGCAGATATAAGCAGTAGTTGTACATATTTTAAACAGATACTATAATTTATTTAAAAATACAATGATAATACAAACCACCTTAGAACTAATAATATATAAGATAAACAGATACGTGATGTGATAATAATAATAATAATTATTATTATTATATCAATAATAATTATTATTATATCAATAATAATTTTCAACTTTGGCTCATTATTATTATTATTATTATTATTATTATTATTATTATTATTATTATTATTATTAATTTCTGAGTTTCAGTAATTTCTCTTACATGCGTCGAGAGGTGATTGACACCTTTTTGTACCCGTGATAAAAATTGATCTGAAGAATGTGGTTGTTATTCTATGCCTGCTTTGGAATAGGTTGCCTTTGTTACTTGTGTGAGAATTGAAAAAGTCAGAATATTTGTTAAACTAATGTATTCTTTCATAATGATTAGGACACTATGAATGTATTGGGCTTAAGTTGTGGCAGTTAACACGTCGTGGGTTCCTTGTGCTTATTCCGACGATATTTCTCTGCAAACGAATAACTGCTTCTGATTTCGGTGATCCTCCAGAGAATGCTATTCCGTATTTCACCTGTGACCAAGCATTAGGAAAGTATAATGACATAGCTGATATTGAATCTAATAGTAGTACCAGAGATACTTGTGACTAGCAACAGGAATTCCCCTAATGCGTTTATATCTATAAAGAAGAGAAAAGTTATTTTCATTAAAAAAAAGAAACTACACCAAGGTTCGATCCCGGGTTCCTTAGATTAGCTTTCCGACATACTACCAATACGCTAAAGTGGCAACTGTATGCACACGCTTGGAAATAATATTTACTTTTAAGGAGTAATGCGCGTGCGCGAGAATGGCTCAGTCTCGGGTGCTAATCCTATCTCTAGTCCCAAGTCCAGAGATCTGATAACATATATAGTTGAATAACTTTTTACATAGATGACTGGTGTGGTCATGTCATACTATATTACTATCTATGATAATTTATATTCTTTTTATATTTTTATTTATTTATTTATTTTGTAAATTTACAATTTACATGATTAATTCACACGTTAACGGAACTATTTTTGGTTGAGCGAGGCGGACAAACCAACATCAATTTAGATTTTTTCGGAGTTCATAGTTAATCTGTTGCTATGGAACCATTGCTCCCGTTAAGAAGTAGTATTGTCAATGAATTGCACCGCCTTTTATTAAACCAGAGTTTCCATACAGTTGGCTCTACGTTGGGCATCATTTTTAAGGTCAACTACCAAACAGTTCGTAGGCCGTCTAACGTTGAAACATGCAATCAAATTTTCGTTGGTCCAGGATGAGGCCAAACGTTGGTCCTTTTAACCTCTCGAGCACTACTAAAATTTAGCTATGTATGAGTTTAATAGAAGTGTAAAAGGTTAATAAACTCACCTTGTTCCCAAGACCACCAACTACTTCCTGTATAAAAATAAATAGAAAATATGAAGGAATTAATGGCAATTTTAAACAAGTAAAAATGTATTTCTAGGATGGAAATAACAAACGTAGTATATGTGCTAAATTTTGATATTTTTACAGAATATAAGGAAACAGTTTCATCTATACATACAGACTCGTAAAATGGTCGTTTTCTATTTTCATGGATATGAACTATCTGCAAAGATTATTGGTATGAGAAACGACCGTTAACAATAGCCCGTGATACTCAGTATATATTTTTATCGAATACAAATTTCTAATAAAATGGCACTTACAACATTTGACGTTTCCATTTTTTGATTGTCAGACCTAGATACAAATGAATTAAAGTCATTTTTTTTTTTTTGCAATTATTTTTAATGAGTCGCCGTGGCTCAGATAGTAGCGCGTCTGAATACGAATTGCACGGTCCCGGTTCAAATCTTAGCCGGGACTCTGAAGAATTTTCTCGAAGCGTTCTCATGCTTGGCACTCGAAGCCTCCTATCAAATTGAGTACCGGATTGTTCTTGGTATTCCTAGGCAACTTGGAAAGGTAAGGCGGTAGACTGTGGGACTGATCACTCCACCTCACTTCATACTGTAGGTCGAGAAAATTTTAGCGCTACCTCCACATCCCCCATGCGCCGTCCACGGCGCGTGCGTATCGCACAGGAGCAGCTTTACCTTTTTTTTAAAGAAAAATAAATACAGTTAATCTTTTATGTATGATAGTGAACATGTGGGACACACAATATATATTGTATATTATTGGATTTTTGAGCATAATTGCTGCACATAATTCTTGACATATTTACATCTTGGCCCCTGTAAATTATTAACTATATATTTCATGTGATATCAAAACCGTGAAAGAAGTTTAACAATAAAAAAAAAATATATATTTAACATTCAAAATTGTAATGTAGAAGCTGAACGTAATTGATGAATGTCACAGCTAAAATGGGTTTCATCTTTGGTGGTAAGATTTTTACTTAAGATAGGGTGTTATTGTCTGTTGTCAGTTTGATAATAGTTCAACCAGCCTAAGACAAAGATACCAAAAGGTTTCAAATAAATTCAGCTAAATTCAATGTTAATACTAATTGATTTTTTTACCGGCGTTGATGAAATTTTCTAACGTTTCGAGAGTTATTACTGCTCCCATGATCAGCGAAAAGGCCGCCTAAATGTTTGTTGTAAGCAGTATAGAAGGAAATGAAATAAAGGTTAAGAAAACCACGAAAAGAAAGAGCACTGGTATTTAACGTGGCCTGGACTTCTCAACCTGACCTGTTTCACCTTTACAAAAGTCCAGACCACGTTACAGAAGATGATGTTAGAACATTGAAACTGTAATGTTTGCTGTGTATTTTTACAATAAAGTTAAGTATAATATCCTTGTTAGTCTGTTCTAATTTCAATACACAACTGGCCCTCTTCTGTAGTGGAAAACATATCTTGGTATACTGTATATTGCTTCCACTGTTGCACTTTGATGATACAGAGGTATCACATTCGATGCAGAATTTTTTTCTTTATCACTGGAACATTTACTAAATGCTCAATACTTTTCTCAGGTATCCCGAAAAACTTTGCTAACGAATCTTCCTGTGAAACACTTGGAACGAATTCTAAAAACCCATCTACTTCCTTTTGGGCATTTGTTTGTAGAAATCGGTCAGTCCATACGTAGACATAATTAAGATTTTACCTTTAAAGTGTTTCCACGCGTCTATGTTCTTTTGATTATTTTGAACAAAAAGGATTTCGTTTAGTTCTTCCGGTCACATATATTTTTTTAAAAATATTAATTTGTCCCTCTATCATGCTACTGAGTAATTACGATACGATGGTTGAAAGCACTGACGTCATTTCTGTCGTTGTTATCAGCACATATCAGAATTCACAACATTCACGACTGACATCTAGATTTGGACGTGTTCGTTTCCTTGGACTCACGTACACAATGGCAGGACTGATGTGCTCATGGAGTGTCGTACAAAGTATCACTTATTCCGATACTCGACACGGCTTAAAAGTAAGAGTGCTTCGATACAGATATTTTTTGCCTCAATATCTAGTACTCTCCCCCCATCCCTCTCTCTATTACGTTTTTTTTTTATTTTCCAGTAGACGGTAGTTTAACTTTTGTGTGGATTTCAGCCCCATCGGAGAATGATTTTCAAAGAAGGTATGATTTTACTGTCTAAACGATTGTCATTCCAATCAGCAGCATTCAAGCATACATCTTGAATGCTTGCAATCGTAAAGTTGTTTTATATTCTGAATTCTTCAGTGCAGAACAATAAAACCTTCTCACACCCCACGCTGACGTCTAAAGGACAATCATAAGAAGGGAATCTTGTCCTGTTTTCTGTGGTTTTCTAACCAAACGTTGCCACTTTTTTCTTTAGTATTCTTCTTTTCCTGTCTCTTTTCTCTTCTTCCGTCCTATTTCCTCTTTCTGGGGGTAGCTCAGGTACGTAAGCATTCAATGAGAGGGTGAGGGGATATTTAAGCTTTTGCTATCTGCTTTGAAAAAGTGGCATCGTCGAAGAAAATTTATTGTCTGAATCTTTTTCGTGGTGGTTGCCATGTTCAGTTAACAGTAAATGGTAGGGCAGCCGGCTTCCTTCCAGCCCCTGGACCTACGGTTGTTAAGAATAGATCTGGAAAACACATAATCATTTCCTACATAATCCAATGTATATATTTATCAAACTTAATTCAAGTTTTATCTTATATGAAAGATCTTTTGATTCTGTTGTAGCAATTTTTTTATTTGTTTCTGTTATCTGTAAACTTAAAATCTCTTTTCATCTGGCAGTTTGACACTGGATATTACGAGTTTTTAAGCTAAATTACTGTTAAGTCAATAACTGATACACAAATGGCACGTACACTCTATTACTAGAGAAAGAAGGAAATGATGCGTTTTATAAACATCCGCTAGCAGTAAAAATAATCTTTATGGAAATAACTTTAAAACAATATTTATATTACCTGGTCTAGTGCTGTTTTCGAAGTTTTGCCAGGTAAAGTTACCATTTGGACCATAAGCTGGAAGTAAAGAACACATAACTCTACTTAACTTTAAGAGAAATGGATGAGACGTTCCTTTTTTTTTAAAAAAAAAAAAAAAACTTTCTAAATAATTACCCGAATAAAATTATGATTAAACGATTCTATTAGGAATAATGAAAAATATTTTCATGAGGAGACGTAAATATCAGTAAGGAAGGAAAGTTTTTTTTAACATAACTCTTTACAAGAGGATTTGTAAAACTTTCTTTTGGCACTTACATCAAATACCTCAACAAAATTGTTGATTTTTCAGATTTAGGTTTGCGATTTTTACTTTCAATCTGAACGACTAGAAGGTTAATTCCTTTTACTCCAAGCCGTAAAATATCAGTTGTAACACATCCAGGTTCATTTGTCGCTAATCTCTACCACCAAGATAAGAGACACATTCAAATCAATGGAATTTCTACTGCATCTATTACAAGGAAGAATACCCAACTAAAAGTTTCCAACAGCAAGGTGTAACCTCTTGCTCTCTGCACCAGATTCCAGTTGATATTGAGACCCAGGGTAAGAGAAACAATCGACTGAATTTATGGAACTTTCAACAGTTAAGTAATTGCCTTTCTTAATTTTAAATAAATTTATTCAGCCAGCACACCCAGGAGATATTAAATATATTAGAAATATGTACTCAGATCTTTTTTGATAAGTATCTCCCAAATCTTAGCAAACCTAATAAACCCGTACTTCCCTAAAATGCTGATAACAAGGAAGTGTTTCACTTTATTAACTGAGATATGAAATACAAATAGGAACATATCTCCTCCATGTTGTGTTATTACGTATCATTGACGTACATATTTTTCTTCAGATTCAAGGGGCATAAAAAAATAACTACGCGGAATAAATCAGAGGATAATCGAATATTATTAGCATTAGTTTGCTTTTTTGAATAAACAACTTAGATTAGGGTAATGCATGTAAGATACATTTTATTTAACAGTTTGTAAATTGTCTTTATCTAATAACGAAATTAAATAATTAGTACATATTAAAATGCGTTTCTGCAACTTGAAATAGGAACGTTTAATTCAAAGTTTATTCTTGGTTCCGAGAAGATTAATAATATTTTAATAATTTTATGTATTTCTTTGCTCTTAATAAATTAAATTAAATCGTATATATTATTTGTTCTTAGGCCACTTTCATAATATAAATGCGCTAACTTTTGCTCACTTCTTCACAATGGTACTTTGGCAAAAGTTTTAAATTTAATTAATTTATGACGTTTGTCTATGGGTACGGTGGAGAGAGAGAGTATGGGAAAGCATGGGAAGGAGTCGTCTATGATATAAGTTGGGATTTTAATCTAGGCCTTTACTCTCTATGACTAAGGAAGAAGAAAAACCTTTATCTGGATGGACGGCTACTGGTTCCGAACCCAGCGCCTTCCGAAAACCAAGAAAATTGATATGGCCGTTTGGTAAAATGTTTTAAATATTCTTTTTTTTTTTTTATCTTCGCTATTTGCGACACATAATGTATGGTCGACAATTCCTAACTTGGTATGATAATTATTGGTTGGAAATATCTAATTACTCTTTCTATAAGTTAAAGATAAATATAAGTAACACTTATGTGCCCCTTTTTCCTTATTTAGTTAACATGTCGCAACTTAGTTAATTACTTTTTATTTCTGGGTTTTAATTTTAATTTTAAAAGTGTCTTGATAAGCCTGGTTTACTTGCCTGGTAATTCTGAAGCATTGACTGTAAAGTAAATAAAACAATGTAAGGATATTATGGACTTATATCATCATGCATAAAGAAAAATACAGCTTTCTGACAAGGTTAATTATACGAGGGCTGATCAACAAAGACTGAGACTGATTTTTTTACACATGTGTTTATTACTCAAACTCTGTTCACATGATCTTTTTCAAAGTACTCTCCTCCTGAGGGAATGCACTTTTTATAACGTTCCTGCCATTCCTGGAACACGTAATGCACGCCATTTTTTATATGTCCTTCAGAATCGCCTCACACTTCTTCACCACTGCTTCAGAGTTGTCAAAGTGAGTACCGCGGAGCTTTGCCTTCAGAGATGGAAACAGACAAATATCGCAAGGAGCGAGATCGGGACTGTAAGGTGGATGTGGTACACAAGTGATGTTGAATCTAGCTAAATATTCCATGACTGGAAGTGCGACGTGAGGTCGTGCGTTGTCATGATGAAGTCTCCAACCATTTTGATGAAGTTCAGGTCGTTTCTTCACAATGTACTTCCTGTGTGTGGCCAAAATGGAAGTGTAGTATACCCCTGTGACAGTAGTGTGAGGGGGAACTACATGCTGGTAAATCATTCCTCTACAATCGAAAAACGTGATTACCATAACCTTTCCTGCAGATGGAACAACTTTCGCCTTTTTTGGTGTGGGAGAACCTGGTGATTTCCACACTGTGCTGGTTTGCTTTCCTTCTGGATCGTAGTGATGTAACCAAGTTTCATCTCCAGTGATAATTGACTGAAGGAACTCATTTCCTCCCTCAGCAAAGGAACGCAGCACCTCACGGGAAGTCTCAACTCGCACAGCCCTTTGTTCCGGAGTCAACAGTCGTGGTACCCAACGGGCACAAACACGGGACATATGGAGGTGATTGTGCATTATTGAAAAAACACTACCATATGAAATTCGCAACACTTCACTTATTTTACGTAATGTTGTCCTTCGATCCTCACGGACAATTACAGCAGCAGTATTGATGTTTGTTTCTGTCACAGCAGAGGGCGAAACACCAGATCCACCTTGCTTAACGCATGAAACTCGTCCTTGCTTGAATTCTTTGAACCACTGAAACACTGTTGCTCGAGGTAATGCATTTTCACCGTAAGCTTGCTTGAGCTTTTCGTATGTTTCAGAAGCTGTATGATTCAAGCGAAAACAAAACTTTATTGCTCCATACTGTTCTTCTCGTGTAACCTCCATTTCATGCATATACACAGCACGTTGTGAGGCGAAATGGAAGCAGTGTCTAAAGCATAGCGGATTACTCCCAACCTACCGATACAACAATGCTGTCACCTAGTGAGAGTATACATGAAACACAACTCTTTCAACTATCAAACGTGCCGGCATTCGGCAACAAAGGAAACTGCGTTACTACAACAACTGCGTCTTTGTTGATCAGCCCTCGTACTTTAATAACAAGAAGAAACTAAAGCGTAACAGTTTCGGAAGTATACCACTGCCTTCTTTAGACCGCACTAATGACTTAAGCAAACTAGAAAGAAATAACCTTTAACTTTCAACCAATCAAGGGTCAGTACTAATAAAAATTCACTTTCCTTCCCCTTATTTTCACTTATTCATCACTAATTAAAATTTCACTTGTTTTCACTGAAAATAAATAAATAAATTCCAAATATTGAACATAATTTTAAAACAGGGTTAGAAGTTGGAAACTATTGTGGAATTACAGTAGATTTTCAGCAAGGGTTGGTTAGCGGTTACGAAAGAACCAAATTAAAATATTTCATAACATGTTGTAATATACGAGCATACAAACTACTGTACATTATGCAATATGATCATACACGGAATGAACATCGAAGGGACTTTACAATGAACTATTCCCCAGTTTCCTCGACTACAAATTTTAGAGTTTTCCTTCCTGGCGCTATCAGAGAAATCTTGCTCCTGGCTCATTTGAACTTCCCAAGATTTATACTCTAATTTGCAAACTTAAACCACAATTAACATAACAATACATCTTTTTTTATAAATGGGGACAAAATACTAGCATAAATTAAAAAAAAGACATCTCTCGTTACTTTTTTTAATACTATGAAAGACGAGTACTTTTCGTAAAAGTAAGAAACATGATAATACTTCCAAAGAGTACTGAATTTCTATCTTCAGAAAAATAATTTATTCTGATGTGGTTTCCCATCTTTTTTTATTTAAAATTGCATAAATTTGTAGTTTGTAAAATTTACTACACTTATTAAGAGTCATTTTTCTGTTAAATCACAAACACTTATATATACATCACTTGTCGCCATGTTCTTAATTAAATATAGTGCAGCTTGTGTTTGCAATGTTTTCAGGTAGTTCTTTTTTCTGAATTTAAATTTTGAAGCAATGTTCTATTCAAGAAAATATGGATTAGATCGTATTTCAATTTAGTTGTTAAAGTAAATAAATCATAAAAGATTAAAAATATGATAGAATTAAGATTTCAAAGAAAGAAGTTTCCGAAAAATTTCGAGATCTATGAAAAAGAATGGAGAGACAGGGAGTTGAGACATGAGAATGCGTTGAAAATAACAGAAAAAAAAAAAGGAATCCCATGAGAATAAAGGAAAAAAAAATTGGTCATCACTATCCGAAAAAGAAATATTTAGGAGAGAATTGAAAGAGATAATAGAAGGAGAAAAAAGAACGTTGGAAATATTGACGGATGTGGAAACTGGAATTGGAAACCAGCTGGTCAGTGAACAGACAATAGGCAGGAAAAATTGCTGACGGAAGTTTTTCAGTTGCACCTATAACAGAAACAACTAAGGCGCAACCCAGTCTGGTCTCTATACCTCCAGGCTTCAGAAGTGAGCATCCTATTTGGATGATCAATCTTCCCTTGAAAAAAATGTGGCCTTTCCAACAACACCTCAACCACCATCGTAGCCATAGTAATTCAATTGTAAACTCCTCCCACGGAACTCTGGACTAGCCCCTGCGATATGAATAAACAATACACGTTTGAACTCGTCTCACCGAGACCTTTTCAACGACACCTCAACCATATTCCTAGCTCTAGTAGTGTCTAAGTTGCAAGTTTTCTAACCGACAGGCGGACAAAGCGGTTCTATAAAGCCTCACAGCACTTGCTGAAAAGCTTAAAATTGAAAATATTGTTTAGTTAATGATGTAATGTAGGTTTTACTACACAATAAAGTCATAAATTGAATATTTCTTCATTATTTATGGCAAAATGTTTATTCTTAAAAACTGATTTTATTCAATAATTGTGGCAAAAGTATGATTTAAAATCAGTAGTATAAAGTTACATAGCTTCAAACCCTTCTCTCACCAGACTTATACATGGATCCTGAATTATGAATCCTTGCCTGAATACAGGCTCTAACCATTAAGTGTGTCCTGCTGTTTGCTGGAAACATATGCTCCTTCGTGTGAGGTCATTCATCAGCCTTTTTGCTGGCTGAGTTATGCATGGATATAATAAATCATATAACTTTAAGTTAATGCCTTTTGAATGCACTCTCAGTTCACTGCTCAGTCGGTTAGCATGTAGAGTGTGTTAATACATAAGCGAAAATGCAGATATAAAGACCCTACCTGGTAGTAATCCACCTGAAATGTATAAAGATAATATCATATCACAACGGAATAGAAATATTAATTAAAAAAGCTGTACAAGGGAAAGTAATAAATACTTTATTTAAGTTTAAAATATGCAAAAACTACCTTCTTATAATATGGACTCTACCCGATTGAAATCACAAATGAAAATTTACTTTTTAAAATTTGACTGCCATTAAAGGGAAACAAAAAGTCACTTGATATGCACACAGTCTTAAAACTTACATATTTTATCCACATCATTGATCATTATCGTACAGTAAGAAAAAATTTTGCTTGCAGCCTGTTTCCTTTTCACACTTACGTTATTTCGTTATTGTAATCTAGCAACCGTACAGTCGACTGAACGAAATATCGCGTACATTTCAAGGTTTGATGTATATGAGGTAAGTTAATTCTTATTTTATTTTATTGAAAAATGTTACAACACGAAGTTATTAAAATGAACACTAACACTAAAATGCAGAGTTTTATGAACAATTATTGGCTGCAAATTGAAACAGTCATGAGATTTACAAACTGCTGTTCAATTCATCATTTCTTATTGAATATAAAAGAGATTTTCTAAATACAAGCTATACTATACTTCTATCTGTTTAATTGAGCTTTCTCACGTACACAATAAGAAAAAGCTTCATTAAAACTCACGTATATCAAAGGACGGCTAATGCTCAGATAGATTCTACACTATGACGCTACCAGACGGTGAGCTGTGTATGAAAACAAAAATGGCTGTTTGTTTAACTGAAATTCAATGTTCTATTGGTAGTGAACTTCAACTTTGCATGTCTTATCTTAGTTAACAGTTTTGTTGAAAACAAAATTTCAAGAAGAATCTACCGATCTTACATATTAATGTAATAGATATTATGAGTTCAGTATAGAAAATGATTCTCTGGTATTTAATGATGCAACTATGTTGGAGTGTTTAATAAACTGGAAAAAAATGGACTTGATAATTATTTCTCAAAATATATTTATAAAGTTCTGTACTCTCCTGGCTTCTTTCCTGTTAAGGCTAGGTTATGTTCATATGTTTCTCATCCATATTTCTCTTCATTTGTTCGTTTTATTTCTTTCCATGAGTAAAGTCTCTCTCTCTCTCTCTCTCTCTCTCTCTCTCTCTTTATATGTATATATAGGGTAAATTTAAGACAAATGAAGGAAAAAAGATAATACAGCTTATAGTCTTCACATAGAAAAATGTCACTACACTTCGTGCCTATACACGTTTTCAGGTATAGAAGAAGAGAGCGAAGTTCACTTGTTCACAAAGTACAAATTTTAAGAGACAGTGGCGACACGTAGCGGACAAAGACTGGAGAACAACTGGAGAATAACTGACTGACGTAGTGCGTCTATTTCCGGAACTTGAAATAATAACTGTATAGCGTGTAAGTACAAGGTGGGATCGTGGATGGAAATGTGTTGAAAATGCAGAGGAAAGGGGGAGCGTAGAGTTATTGAAGGTTAAGGCCAGGTTTTATTTTCGAGCTCAAACCGTGAATAAAGGCATTCTCCCATAGACGGCGTGTTGAGGTGCTGGTCGTAGGGGGTAAAATATGGATTATGGCAACCAGGAAAGATAGATTAAAATTGGTATTGTGGGACTCGGTGTGCAAGGAAACTGGGGCATCCGGCTTGTTGACAGTACAGAAGTGACGATTGTTATTATTACGAATGTTAAGAGCACAACTTGTTTCCTACACATAAAAGGCATCACAGGACCTGCAGGTTAGGATGTATATAGGGGTGTGGCATGTACCCTTGGGATTGAGGGTGTACCGGCCAATAGCAGTATTGATAGTGATTGTGGGGGAAGTGATGAAAATGGAGCAGACCTTACATCCGGGTCTCTGGCATGTATGGTCACCGGTTTAAGGTGTTAGCAAGGAGGGATTCATACGGACCAAGATGTTCCTAAGATTAGGTGGATGTTGAAAATCTAATCTAGGTTTGGTGAGGATCATTGATCTTGTGTCTGGGTCCGATTGGAGAATGTGGAAATTAGAGTGTAGGATTTGTTTGACCTTGGTTAGTTTAGAATGAAATTGGGTGATTAGAGCCGGTGGGTTGGATTTTTGAGTGGGTTGAGTTTGTGAGGAAGCTCGGCAGATCTGTTTGGTTACGAAATTAGAAGGGGAACCTCGGTTGACTAGAGGCTGCTGGAGAAGTTGGTTGTAAGTCTCAGCAGCAGAGGTAGGTGGAATTCAGGCGTTGTCCTCTGAGGGCAAGGGAGAAAGAAATCGCTTTCTTGGTGTGGTAAGGATGGGAACTTGAATAGTGTAAATACTGCATATGATTGGGTTTTATGTGAACGCAAGTGGTGAGGGCGTTGTTTTCTAAAGTGATGTCCACGTCAAGGAATGTGACTCTTATGTCAGAAATGGACTAACTTAACTGGACAACACGGAATTGGTTAAGTTGTTCTAGGAATGACTTCGCTCTCTTCCTATACTTGAAAACGTGTATAGGCACGAAATATAGTGACTTTTTTATGTGAATATATCTGTGATCTAATACCAAACTATAAGCTGTAAGTATTATTCTTATTATCCTTCATTTGTCTTAAATTTACCTTAAATTGCCCTCCCGGCTTTCCTTTGTGCAAGTTATATGTATATGTGATAGAGATGAGAGAGAGAGAGTGTCACTACTGTCGTCCTAGTCTTTTGTTCTATCAACGTGTGTTCGTCTTTCTTCCTCTACAGCAAGTCTACGATATTATCAAAATATTGCATTAACTATGTGAATATTAGTGTTGTGTACGTGTGTGCGTTTATTTTTGTACGGAACAAATAGGCTGTAAATATCTTCCTTACTTTTCATCTAAATATATATCACTAATACAAAGGAAAGCCGGAAGGGAAATTTAAGGTAAACTTATGATAAGAAAAAGGGGATAAATTACAGCTTGTTCTATAGTTGAACAGACCCACACACTAACACACATAAGTACGGAAGTCTTTAGTATGTCAATGAATTCATCACCTTCTTGCTCGGAGAGTAACAAACAAACACATGAGGATAGAATAAAGACTAAGATGACAGTTGTCTTTGTCTTTATTCTATCCAAACATTATTGTTCATTGTTGTGAGAGAAAGAAGGTGAATTCACCGAAATATTCAAGATGTCTGTACTTATAAGTGTTAGTGTGTGCCTGTGTTCACATATAGAGCAACAAGCTGTAACTTATCCCTTTCTTCTCATCATAATTTTACCTTATCCCCACTCGAGGATGATCCCAACCAATCCTTCCATAATAAGATCCACACCTACCTCCAAGCGCATGAGCCTCACGAGGGGCTGTAGTGTTCCACTGTCTCTACACCCTGTTCTGACAATCCCAGAACTTCTAAATTTTACCAACTTTCCAGAATCAATAAACCTGGTAATCCCGTCAGATCCATCGCTTCCAGCATTAGTTCTCTCACTGAAAGTATCTTCTCCTTCCTTGATCACCATCTCCAACCATTTGTCAGGCTCTCCCTCCCTACATCAACGATACTAACCACTTCCTCTCCACAATACATTCTATCTCTGATCCTCTCCCACCTGACACAATCTTAGTTACAGTTGACGTAATGTCACTGTATACTAACATTCCCAATACCCATGGTCTCACTCCCTTTGAATACTCCCTCGACACACGCCCCAGTCCTCGTAAATCCAGAACACATTTTGTGCTTCAGCTAGCCGAGTTTGTCCTCACCACGAATAATTTCACTTTTGGGAACTGTAATTTCCTGCAAATCAAAGTCAAAGCCATGGGCACTCGCATGGCCCCTTTCTACGCCAACCTTGTCATGGGACGCCTGGAGACCCAATATCTCATTTACACACTTCTTAAACCTATCACCTGGTTTCGCTTTATCGATCATAGTTTCTTGATTTAGATCCAGAGACAAGTGTCACTGGAAACATTTCTACAAAATCTCAACTGCACCTTTCCAATCAAATTTACTTGGTCTTTCTCCAGGGAACACATAACTTTCCTTGATGTGAATGTCTGGCTCAGGAACAATCGACTTGAGACAGGCGTTCAGATCAAACCCCCAACAGTATGCAGTATCTCCATTTCAACAGCTCCCATCTATACCATACCATACCAAACGTCCTCTTCCATACGCTCTCGCTATCCGGGGCTCCCGTATCTGTTCCTCTGATGATCTGCTCCAAAAATATTTCCGTACTCTCTCCTCAGCTCTCACTGACAGTGGTTATCCCAAACATTTCATCCGTAAACAACTGGACCGTGTCATAAATCACTATAACTCCAACCGACCGCTTTGCGAAGCTCCTCCGCTCGTTCCGCTCCCAATCTTCTCACCCAGTACCACCCCAGTCTTCAGGATCTATAAAAACTCCTCAAACTGCCGCACCTCATATTCACAGTGTCATCTGAAACTAAAAGAATTTTCCCGTTATGCCCCAGAATAGTCCACCGCAGACCTCCAAATCTTAATACGATTCTCACCAGAAATGGATCAATCCCCCCTCCTCTTCCTAAACCAGGATAAGTGCAATAGATCCCGTTGCAGAACCTGTCCTACTTTTGATCCCAGTGTGACTTTTATTAATCAGTCTGTCACTCACAAGACGCACTCTTTCTGACACTCTGGCAGTTGCATATTTTCCAGCCTCATTTATCTCCTACACTGTAACCTATGTTCCGGCTTCTATATTGGCGAAACCCGAACTCCTCTAACAATGTGCATCAACAACTATCGCTACTCCTCCAAATCACACACTTATAACGGCTGCACCTTTGAGGAAGCCTTTCGAGTCAGCATCCTGAAAATCCTAAAACGGACTCACCTGCCACAATTAGAAAGAGATGGGAGCAGACGTACATCTCTATCCTTTCCGCCAACCATGACCCCGGCCTCAACTGTATGTAACTACCTCCAGTGCAATTTCTTGTTCTTCTTCCATTCTCTTTTCCGTTCCATTTCTAGTTGCATTTTCATCCTATTTTTCAATATTGTTTCTTTATTCTCTCTTTCAGCTCTATCTTTGTTGTTATTATTATTATTATCTCCCTCTCTGATTCTTTATTCTCTTATTTTTTCAGGAAGCCAATTACCTGCTCCTAGTAAACTTCGCAATTTCTTATCCGTTTGGTGTTTTCTCCGACCCATCTAATTATTTGCCCTTACCCATAGCCTGGCCACACCACACTTTCACTCAGCATCATTTGTCAAAATGGCGTTTCCTTAACCAGTCCCGCACCTGTTCGATCTGTCCATTTTTCTCTCCTACCATGTGAAAACGCTCTTGCGAAACGTTGACACCTTTTTGTTGTGCTTGTAAAGTTCTTGTACGTCGGTCTCTGTATTCTGCTATGCAAGTATCCATTTTTCTACTTTTTTTTTACCATCTTTTATATATATGACCATCACGCTGGACTAGTGGTTACCGTCTCTGCAGACTGATAGCGTGATCTCGTGTCTATTCCCAGCTCTGGGAAGGGATTTTCTCCAAAGTGAGAAGGTCTGGAACGATGCCCATCCAACATCACGATGCAATTGGGGAGCTGCTGTGAATAGAAGGCAGTGGGGATCAGAGTTGAGAGCTTCGTCTCTTCTCTTCCAACACGTTTTGTCAGCGTGGGAGTAATACACTGAATTAGCAAAAGTCATGGGATAGTCACCTAATATATGGTCGGGTCCCCTCTGGCCCTGCGGAGAGCAGCGATACGGCGTGGAAGTGAGTCTTCAAGTCCCTGGTACACTTCCGCACGCAGTTGACACCACATAGTCTGCAGAGCGTAAACTAATTGTGGCCTGTTCGTGGGTGGAGAATCCAGTGCACGGAGCCTGAGTTCAACGGCATCCTAGATATGCTCGTTGAGGTTCATATCAGGGCTCTGGTGTGGCCTGCTCAGTCGTTGGACCTCCCCTGCATGCTCTTCGAATCATCTCGCACGACATTGGAGCTATGTGGCGGCGTATGGTCATCATAAAAGGTCGCAAGATCGTCAGGGTGATGAAAGGCCAAAATCGGGTTGAAATGGTTTCCGAGCAGCAGATGATACAGTGAACCATGCAACGTGTCTTCTAGAACAACTAGAGGGCCCAATCCATACCAGAAAAACGCACTCCAGACCATGACTTATACCCCACTGCCCTGGACCCCGCCATCGAGGCATGCAGGATTGATCGCTTCATGAGATGTGCCACACGCGGTGCCTCCCATCGGCTTGGTACAGTTGATACCGTGATTCGTTGGACCAGCTGACGTTACGCCACTGTTGCAGAGTCCATCCGAGGTGATTGGTGGTAAATGCAAGCTAACATATCCGATGATGCGAGGTCAGTATTAGCATCCGTGTAGGGCGACGGCTACCATACCCGAGGGAACGCATATCCGACAGATTGCCCAATGGAAGATGTATCTAGAGCGGCCAGTGTTGAATTGGGAAATGATTTCTCGCACTGTCCCTCTCCTGTCTCTGTTGACCATTTGCCTCAGGTGTCGCTGGTCTCGGTTATTGAGGGCGGCTGGACGCCTGGTATGATGTCTGCTGTGGACTGTGACGCCTTCATCCAACCATTTTCGGTACACCCCGGACACGGTTGAACGTATGAAGCCGAATTCCTGCACCACCTCCGAAATCGAACTTCCTATACGTCGGGTACCCACCACCATGCCCGTTCGAATGCCATTAGCTCACAACGCCGTTGCATTTCACATAAATCAATCACACATCCACTTCCTATAAGGTCTCACACAAAACTGGAGCCGTCGCGGAGCCCTGCAGGGAACGTGGAACACCCGGAAATCAGCGACCTGCTATCATATGAGTTTTGCTAACTCAGTGTAGACCAACTCCTTCCTTCGGAACAAGCACCAGTCAGTAGTGGTTGGAATAAGGCTGTGAATTATTATATACAGGGTATATAGAAACGATTATTACGAACTTTGAGAGGTGAATCCTGACATCAAATGAGAGAAAAAGTTCATATAATCATGGGCCGAATTCTGCTTCGTTTTTGAGACACAGGGTTGCAGCTTGGAGCTCAAAATTGACTCCTTGCAATGGTAAATACAATGAATATTTCGCCACAAATCTTAATTGATGCATTGAAAAAAAAAATATTTTCTGAAAGTGATTGTATCAATACAGCAAGTTTTACGAGTTAAGATGTGATGTCATCGCGTGGATAGTGTTGCCAGCCTGGTATATCATTTGTTTTCAAATGACACTACGCCAGTTTATTAGATGTGTGGTATCATTTAGTAATGGCAAATAACATACGTGCACAAAACTCACTATTGCTTACTGTGAATATTATACCAGGTAAAGCATAAAAAATTGCAAAGTTTCTTTAAAAGAAGGGGTAAACTGTTACAGTTAGCAACACTGTGTTCTGTACTTCACATATAATGTTTATCTTCACAAGAGGATGCCACCTATCCAATAAACTGACAAAATGCCATTTGAAAAAAATAAATGTTACACCAGATTAGCAACACTGACCATCCGGTGATATCACATCTTAAGTGCTAATATCTACTGTAATAATTTAAATCATTTTTCGAAAACTAAATTTTATTTTAGTGCATCCCTTAAGGTTTATGGTGAATATTCCTTGTATTTACCATTGCAAGGAGTCGATTGTGGACTCCAAATTGCAAACTCTGTATCTCAAAAACGAACCGGAATTCGACCCATGTTTATATGAAATTTTCTTCTTGTTTCGATGTCAAGATTCACCTCCCAAAGTTAGTAACCAAATTTTCTTTACACCCTGTGTATATGCCTGGTATCGTCCAATGTATTATCCAGTGTATCTTTCTAATCTTTCTAAAATTGAGCCAGGCTTCGACATGTTTTCAAATAAGATTTAGATGATCCTTTGAGACCGTATTGTAAAAATAATTGTATTTGAATTGATAACTAACCCCTTATGGTAATATTTAAGTAAGGGTTTAAGTATAGCTTTCCATAATCTCTTACGGTTTGATTATTTGAACAAGTTTTGTCGAGACATAGACGTTGCTGAATCGATTTGTTTCACTCAGAACGATCATTTGGTTCAGTGTGTAAGTGTGCGATCTACCCATTTTTTTTCACGTGAAGTTGATGACAAATTAACCTGCCGCACAAAATACTAGCTCTGGATACAAAGTGCTATTTAGATTGAGTACTATGCAGATAGCAAAACAAAAGTACAGCATTGGGGATCTTGAAACTAGTAAACGTTCATTTGGCAACATCTCTAAACATCTATCCCTTGGACTTTAAGGACTTGCAATTTAACGCGGTATCGTCACAAAGGACATCGTCTCCTCAAATGGTAACATAACTCCAATGCGTTTATTATAGCGGAATTTATGCTTCGGAGAGATTTCCATACATAGATTTTTCATTGTCACGAATACATATGGTTTAATGGCGCAAGTATAGAAATCCCCTCTCACAAGCAGCATTCTCCAATCATACAATTTGCTGCAATATATGCATTGGTAGAATTTCGATTATCAGTTGCTAAAGCAAAACGACCTGCGTCATTACTTTTGGATATATCACGTCATTTGTGACGATGTCGCCCAAAATTTGCACGCCAATAGCTCCGAAACTACGTATTATTTTATAAACTTCAGATAGCCTTTCTTTCTTGTTTTGGTGTAAGGAAACACTTTCCAAAGTTGCGCCTTAATTTCATAGATATCATACGCGTCTATGTGCTTTCGAGGAAACAATCTTACCGACGCCTTTTGACCCAAACCTGCCTCCGGGCAGAACCTACCCAGAACACCAAGCATTATTATCAACATAATTGACAGACCTTATTGTGAGCCTATGGTTACATTTTTCTGGGACAATAAGTTCACAAAACAATTTTATAGCGTCGGAAGAATTTCTGTGCATGGGATAAATTCGTTGGATTGATGCTGTAGTAATTGATTCAATGTTCATTATTTTCTGTCTTACATTACTCTTTTCATTCTGTGTGTAATTTATGTGATCATGAGCTGACATGCATTATATATAACTCTGGGCAAGGAACAAACAAACATCGTTTGCAAAAAAAAATCTCACTATTTTCAAGAAGCAGATTTATCTACATTCATTTTTCTGGTTGGAAACGAATGCTGTATACACGATATTTACGTAATATCTACCTTTCCATATATAAAGGTTCATGGTTGGCGCTCTGCTTTTGAACACTGGTCCGAATATACACGGCATCGTATGCGTTTTTCGTCACTGTAGCCAACTTCGTTTCTGAGGCACCAAGAAACAGAGGTAATATTTGTCAATATTTTCACCTATTTGTACTTTGAATCCGCAGCTAATATTTTGCGTGGGAGGTTAATTTAGCATCAACTTCACGTGGAAAAAAAAAATAGGTAGGTTTCGGTATGATATTCCGTGAGTGTCACAGTAACGCAGATCAACATTGTGCAAATTGAAAAGACAGTACAGCCAAAACATCGAAAAATAGTCTTGAAACAATGGAAAACGTACAAAAATCGCCTTTTGAACAATCGAACAATGAAATTAAACCTATTCATGTTTACACAATACTATATCGACGCTCCTAACTGATAATTACCGTATTTACATTTTCATTCATAAAATAAATAAATATAGATTTGGGAAAATAGTTCCTTAAAGAATTCGTAACTCTGCATATTGAGTGTCAATAAAAAAAGCACATCAAAATGGAATGATACACTTCTTGAACGAACTGAAAAGGAACAATTTTCTTGATCACCTCTAAAAGTTGATTGAAGTTAACTTTTGGAGTAAGATCTTCAAAGCTGTTTTTCAGATTATTATAATGTTCATTACTACTGAGGAAAGTATATACAGGGTGGAAATATTTTGTTCCTTAGGATACGTGCGTATTTCATGTATATTGTACTTTTCTATATAGGATGGGATTATTATTGGAAAACTTCCAAAATATTCTAGTAATATTATCTTAATCTGAACCTCCAACACCAGTTTAATATCACTGTAAGCTGTTTACGAAATTTCCAGTAAAGGGTAATAGTTTCTGTCACGTAAAACACCTTATTTAAAACCTTTTCATATTTCAGGTTTCAGAAATATTTTAGAAACAGAACGAGGGAAGAGTTTGGCATAGAGAAGGAAATCACAAACATAGAAATTTAACAGTGATTCTTCAAATATAGTGTAGGAAAATTCTTATTTGATCCCAAACGTTCTGATATAATAAGGACGTTGAGGATAAAGATGATATATTCTGGAATGTTCTGTACTGTGCGGGTGTTAATGAAGGTTATCCATGGAGATATTTATTCCCCTTTTCAACTGAATTTATTCATATATTGTTTCTAAACAGATTTTATTCTAAAATAATTATTGTATTGATACTTACAATAGCAGTAGCCATTTGGTTGATCAAACTCACATCCGTAGCCTGTAATATCAAATAGAATGATAAGTATTAACGAGAATAGATACAATTTAAGATATTCAAGTTCTCGAAAAATGAATTCAAAACAAATTCTAGTTGATGGGTTTCTGTTCATGGGATCGCTTATCTTACAGAGTTTATCATTGCATAGTAGAATTATTAAATGTTGGAAAAATTGGTGGAAATCAGTGGACTTCTTCAACAGTTTATTTTGTTAAAACTATGGGTGAAAACTAATAAAATGATTTATCTAATTTAAACTAAACATTAAAAGGACTTATGTATTTGATAATACGAATAATAATTCATGTAAGATATCTAGACTACACAAGGTACTTTCCCCCTTAACTTACGCAAGTTGAGCGAGCGTCTGAGGCTCATGATATCTCATGGAAATGTTTATAATTCTTTTAATATAACTTTTCGTGCTTTTTTTTTTTTAGAAAAAAACGTTACTTTCTCTTTGTAACCTTTGTATTAGTATATATTTTTATTCATTTTGATACATTTTTATATTTATATTCTCACCCTATACATATGACACCCATTTTAATGCATTATTCTTTATAAGGTACATTTAGAGATGTTAGAATACATTAAAATATTAGAAGAATGTTAGTTATGGTCATTATATGAAGGTCGCATATTTACAGTTCTAAGGAATATTGTAATACGTTCTTCAGTTCTTCAGGAATAAAGCAAATTAGTCTCTCAACTACGCGGACATAGCACTTTTGTTCACTGCAATTTATGAAAGCTTTCTCGGAACCTACATCTTGAAGAAACAATTAATAATGAATTTCCTAAACACTTAAAACCCTAGACTTCTCCCCATACACATTTTCTTACAAACACACCATACATTATTTTTGCATCCTGTTCTTCCTAGATGGGCAAAGGTGACATCACCTTTTATTCGGAGACTCCACGCCAAATTCTGCTGGCTGTAATGTTGAAGGGAGGAAATCGTGCATAGCTGCAAGGACGGGTTTCTGAAGTTCAAATTTCAAGCGTTTCCTGATATGCGGTTGTACTAAACCTTCAGCTAGATTGACTAAGAATTGATGCTGTAAGACATTTTGTTTATACATTGCAGAACAATATTGCTCTTTGATATTGCGGACACGTCAGTGCAATTCATAAGTATCACCATGGGTCATCTGTTTTTCTTACCTTTGCAGGAATAGTTGAGAACCATCTGGTCTATGGTATCAACGCCTCCTTTGGTACTATTGCAGTACAGAATGATGTCTGGTTTATCTGATTCTTCTGCAATGATATCATTTTAGTGATGCATTCTTGATAGTAAAACTACGGATCTGTTCTTTTGAGGCACACAGGAAATAAGCGTGAATTGCTTTCTGAATCCAAAAAATGAGCTTTTCTTTTCTCGGTTTTTGTTTGGTTGAAACTTCTTTGATATAAACGTCTTATTTTTTCATACAGTGCCTACAATGATAAGACTATTTTGTAATAATGTTCTTGCTAGTGGAAGCGACGTAAAAAAATATCACAAGTAATATTCCTTTTGGTACTCTGGAACGATTCTACTAAACTCACTTTAACATCTTCAGCTAAATTACGTTTTATTCTTCTTTCAATTTTTTTCCAAGGTAAGGCATACCTTTCAATGTATACGCTGTATTAGAATCACAAACCCAGAATATCTTAATTACATATTTGTCCGGCTTCTAAGGTATATACTGTCAAAACCCACACATTCCTCTCTTCGCCTACTATAAAATTCTCTCCGGATACGTAAAACTTCCCTAGGTTGACATTTAATGTCATCCACAAATCTCAGAAGGCTGCCAATTTATCTTTACCTTCTTACACTTCTGGTGGTTGAACTTCAAACCTCAAGTATGTCATGAGATCAACAAATCTTTTGAACTCCGTGTTAGCTCGAAATATGGGTGGTCCATGTACCCTGGTAAGTGACTCTATAATACCCGTATACTCGAGTGATTACATTTTAAATGTCCTGCCTTTATAAGCAGCCTTTATTTCAGAACAGTCACACGGTTTTCAACGAACAGGGAAAATTTTTAAGCATAAACTTTCTCACCCATAGCATTTGTGTATTTCACTACTATATTTATGACATCGTCCTAAGGGTACAATTCAAAACCATCAACTTTCAACAACTTTTAAAGGAATCAGTTTCACTTTATTCATTTGTGATTTTATTATTATGAAATGGATCTTTTCCTTGCAATAGAGTTTATTTATTCCATACATTACCATAATTTACATAGGAAACATTATTCGCCGTAGATAGTTGAGAACTCTCGTCGACATGATCGCTTTGCCCACTGTCAAAGTCTACTTCTTCGGGCTCTTCACTTCCTACACTAACATGATCCACTTCACTATCCGTCTCATGATAATCACTATCACCATCAAAATTCACGTGTTCAGTGTCATCTTCTAGCAAAGCAGTATATGTGTCTTCATCAGACAGTTTCCGTCGAACCATCGTACACAACAATATGTCACTCGAATACACGAGAGAGAAAGAGATATGCACAGAATATTTCTGCAAACTTATTATCAGTACATCAGTATGTTCTCTTTCCTTAGCGTATAGCAAACTAGAAATTTCGCTTGCACGAAAACAACAGTAGGAAAACAATAAGATAATTGTGTACAACAAATAATAACTAGATGCGCATGGTAAACTAAATTCAGTGAACACATAAAGAAAGTACACAGTAAAAAAATAGTGTATGAAATGATGCTTGTATATCCATATAGATATGCGACATCTGTTGGCAACACTAAATTACTACATGAAGTACTATCCACGGATTTGGTTAATCTGTATTGCATAAACTAATGTCAAACACATCGCAGGTATACAATATAAAGGAACGAAATAAGACTTAATATCAGAATCATTCTTTGTGCCTCTGAGGCACACCTTCCGTCAATTGAGGACAAAAAAGTTCAAATCAAATTTTGCTTCACATAAACCGCGCAAAAAACTTTAAAGACTTATATCATGCGTACAACCAGTCTCCAGAGGAATATAAGAAATCTCATTTCACTTAACATAACTATTTTCAGTGTGCAAGAGAAAATATATATCAATGAGCCTCCCAGGCACACCTTGCGTAGTTTAGAGTTTAGGGTTAAGTGAATACGTAAGACAGATGTATGTATTTAGTAATACTAGATTTACTAAACCAACATCGTTTAAGTCGTTAATTGTGACAATGTAACCTAAATTTTAAGTGCCTGTAGCCAAGGACGCTCATCAGGGGGGCAAGGGGTGCTTTTCCACTCTCCAGAAAAAATTATACTAATAAGACACAAAATGAGGGCATCATGTCAGTCAGCGCTTAGAAAACAAGGCAGTATGCGTATGGGCACTGTCCTTGCCCCCACCCCCTGAAAATTACATGGGTACCCTTGTTTGTAGCTCCAAAGCCACTCATATTTCGAAATTCCCTCAAAGGAACTTTTTTCTTGTTCGGATGTTTATAATCACCACCGGAAGTTCCCCATTATTTAAGTGATATTCTGTATATATGAATGACTGGTAGATGTAAAGCATTTATCTCTTTAAACAGACCTCGTGTATTGGAAATTTGACATTTTTGTCGTGAAAATGTCAAGTGAAAATTACAGTACTTACAGGTACAATTTCCGTATCTTTCTTGATGTCGTATAGCACTGCAAGCTGAAAAATTAAAATACGAATATTTGTAGTTATTCTGTCTCTTTAGCGTTAAATTGACATGGAAAGAAAATACAAGGTACAATGTGCAATCAATCAATGGTATAATGTCTGCAGGTAAACAAATAGATATATGAAAGTACAAGGTGCAAAGTGTAATTGTACATGTTTATATACATAAAACTTTCTCTAAACAAATTTATTACTGACAGCCATAGGGATATGGATTCTAATTTAACATGCAGATCAGTGCTGGAAATGGAAATCTTGTATTCAGGGAAAGCAGAAAAAAATTCCACTAGGAAATTACGGATGCCAAAACTAGTGGTATGTAAAACGCGCTTTCTTTTTCTTCTATGGGACCTACAGATTGCAACAGGTAACAAAATATGTGCGGATAACACGGATAGTTTTTTCGCTATAGGATCTGAGGATTGCATTATTAATTGTAAGGGGCACGCAGAAAATTTTTCCCATCGGAACTGTGGATTGGAGAAAGGATGGTAATTTTCATTTTCCGGCGAATTATGTGGTCCATTATAAACAATATAACTACTGAGATAATTAATCTTACCTTGACAGTTATAGCACTTCCCTGCATGGTCTAAATTTGAAACATACACCATTGAAAACTAAATAACAAGAACGTTTTCGAGCTATAATAAAAGTTCTTCCTCAGTTGCGAAAACCTAAACAAGAACGTAAGGTAAACGGGATAGATAAAAAGCTGAGTGGAGATGGAAGAAGTGAGCCGATAAAATGGGGTGGAGAATCCAGGTGGCCATTTATACTGAAGTATGACAAAAAAAGATATTAAGTTGGTGTAGAACAACTTAATTATTTGTGGAAAATACTCAATACTAAAGATGATAGCCATTTTTACTAGTGAACATGTATTTATTTTATTTTATTTGAAGTCTTTTTTTAAGTACAGATGTATATTAAAATAAAATTTGAATAAAGAAAACAGGGTTATTTGGTTTATTTATCCATCCCGTTCCATTTACAAGATCAACAACGAGAGCTAAATACCTAAGTTTGTTTTTATATTTGTCCCGTTTACTTTGTCTTCGCAACTGGGAACGAGCTTCTACTTTAGCCTCGAAATGTTGTTTCTTAGCTTTTTGTCGTGTACGTTTCACATTTTGACCATACTGGGAAGTACTGCAATTTTCAAGGTAAGATGTATTCCTCGTTTTCTTACTATATAGCGATTAGTAATTTCATATTCGCACTGTTACACCCATTAGTCAAATTAATATATCTTTCTTATTTTTTATTTTTTCTGTACTCGTTTCAAGTAGCACGAGAGACATTTCAACATATTTGAGAGAGAATCTCAATTTGCTACTTCTTAAGAACACTAAGGGCAACCTCTGAGGATGGTTTGAATTTTCTGCATCAAATTTCTGCCTGACATTTCTAACGACGACTCATTCACCTAGGAGACCTCCTCGCTATGAACACACTAAAATCTGAGAGAACTTCATCGTAATCGTATTTTACTTTCAGTGTAGGATCTCAAATACCTGATAAAGTTTGGTGTATGGAACATTTGGATGTTAGAGAGGTGGCCCTATCTGCTAATGTGTTTATGTTCCTAACGTCTTGCTAATTCAATACACAATGTTGTTGTACTTAATTTGGTGTTAGCTTATTTATAACATGATTTTTTATAGATATATTGAACTTTGTATAGACATTTTGATTTCTTACACACTGTTGTTAAGGTTGACCAATCTTTATTAAGAATTTTAAGAATTGTTAAACAAATTTCAGATCTTAAAAAAATATTACATTAACCAACTAAGAATTAGTCAAATTCTTGTAAAAAGTTGGTGAAACCCACATTGTATTTGATATAGAGTATTTAGTAGATAAATAATTGATATAATAACGTGGAGTTTCTTAAGCAATCATAATAAAATCTTCTACTTACTGTAAGGTCGATTTTATAACTACGGGGGATGTTATTTATAAAAGTTTTGTAGTAAAACATACGTTATGACATTTTACTGATTCTCATATTTATTAACATTGTAAAAATGAATGTAAGTTCCATGCAGGCAAGACAAAGAAGAAAACATAAACAAACCAACTTGAAATTGTGAAACGAAGTTACTACTTATGTAATGAAAAGTGTTTTTCTTTCTGTAGCTAAGGTTAAATCACTTCATTGTGCTAATGGATTGTAAAATCTGTCGACTACTACTTGTTTGTATATATTATTTCCGGTGTTGCGTTTGTACTAAAATTTATGGTTTTACTTCACGGCTTTTCTGCTTATAAGTTTAATTTTTAAAACTTCTTTTTTTTGTGAAGACTTTAAGAGTACAGTTACCATAATTACCGGTAATCCCCTTAAGGAATGTAAATAAATCTAACCTTAACTTATCCCCTTACTAAAGGGAACATCTCTTAAGGACCACACGGCCTCAAGAAAATATGCTACTTTCTACCTCACAAAAGGAAATGTTTCACTAAAATATAAAGTATTCCCTAGTTCTGGGGATGTAAGATGACCAGTGTAATAAATATTACTATTAACTTTGTTGGATTGTCTACGTACTTACAGTGATCAAAGTATCCTAGGGGAAAACACTATTAACATTAAAACTTTATTAGTCTATGTTCTTCTCGTGGAAGGGCTTGTTATTTCTCCAATTCACCCAGTTCAACGGTCAACAACTTCTTTGTGAAGAAACAAGTTTGACGGGTGTTGATAACAAAAAAACATCAAGTTTTACATTTTACTTCCAGATGCATATAGAATCACATAAATCAGCGCCACGGATGGTATTGGAATAGGCTTTCACTCCCTGGTTTCGTGCACAGACAACAAAAGGCTAGTGGGAAGCGATTCGTTTTTCAATGGATCGACATTGATCAATATAAATATTGATTATCGATATGAATCGACATTGGTTCACTACGAATTCTGGATTTTTAATTTAATTTGATTCATTGTGAACAAAAAGTTTTGTAGGAAATCTATTTATTTTTTGTACAATACTATAATTTTAGAAAATAAGTAAATTAGTGATACCGATAATCCATATCGATCCACATCGTTCAACGTGGGCCCAAGCAGGGAGACTTTCCCACTAGCATTAGCGATGTGGGGCAATATGGCTTCCATCAGCGGCCAACATGCATGTGCTACTGGGGTAGTAACAGAAACTCTGTCATTTCCGAAAGTGAACTTCTCTGAAAGTTCCATAAGAGAGAATTAAAATGAACCTACTAACGTCCGTGTCACACTTTTTTACATATAACTACAATTTACAAACAAAATATTTACTATTAGCCACTACTGCGGATTAGGTGGATGTTTAATTGCATGCACCCAAATAGTACAATTGCATAGTTAAATAATATAAAATCGAGTCTCAAACCAAAAATAAAATTAAAAAGTGAAGTCAATAATATTGAAAATAGGTAAAGCTAAATTGGTTCAACCAAACAGGTGCGCAATTGTAAACATCAGATACTCAATCAGAATATAATATTCAGGAGATAACTGAGCAGTAGCACAACTGTGAAAGAAACCTACAAATTGTAAATTTGAACTCAATGAAAAATGATTTAGGCCTGTTGGGAATGACTACCAAAACAGTACACAATAAATCTTGAAAACTTGGAATGACAAATATCTGCACGTATTTGATGCATTTGAATAGATTTTTAACGTAAAAATAGCCAACTGTCCCAAAGCTTTAGAAAAACAATATATGTTGCATTATTATAAAGTAAAGATGACTAGGAAAATGTCCTTAAACGTCAGCTACAAACACAAGAAGATGAAAACCTTTTTCATGATATTTTCTTCAAAAATGCTGAGCCAGTAGAAAGAGATCCAAAAATAGTCAAAACAGGCATTGCTTCATTCGTAAGAAACGAAAGAACCAAATGGCGAAGATAGAAAAGAAAATGTACCTCTATTAATATCGACATATTAATTGCCTTGTGATAATCAGACGAACAAACGCAACACTGCGGAATCCAAAACATCATGCATAGAAGCACTTGAGCTGAAAAGAACCTATTTGAGATTCAAAACTACTCTTGAGGCTCAACGGCCTTTCAGCTAGAGATGCTACTCAAGTAGTTATTACAGAACATGTTACACATTTCACTCCAAATATAAGAATTTTCACACACAAGTGAGAAAGTGCTGATTGAATTCCAAGGTTGTGGGCTCCTATTCTCCAATGAACAGACTATAAGTTGAATCAAATCACGTGTTGAGGGTTTTGCAATCGAAACTGTAGGCTACTATCGAAATAGAAACTGGTCTGGTTGTCTCGATCTAAATAAAGTCAATGATTCCAAATTCTAATTTGTCTTGAATTTCTGCAAATAATAATGCCATCCTTGTAAATCAATCTTGAATAATACGATGATATTTTTGCGTAGTATGAAAGCTCATATTATACATCAGATCAAGGAAAGTTTGTATCTGTCAATATCATGACTTCTTCAAATAATTTTGATTGGTTATAGGCCTTGCTGAAATCAGGTCTAATATATCTTGCCCTTTCTTTGTAGCTTTTCCGTGGTCATGCCTTATTGGCGAAAGCTATATACGATGAATGCTGCGAGCTAAAGAATTGTATATACAGGGGGTTGCGAAACAACTCAGACAAACCTACCTCACAAGAATCCTGGCATTAAAATATGAAAAAGTACTGTAGAGAATCGAGAGTGAACAAACGCTTAGTTTCGACACTGTAGGCTGGCGAAAGTGTGTGAATGATATATAAAACTTTATATTTCTAATACAATGAACAGTAGAACTCAGGCGCCATGGTACACTGCAAAGACTTCAAACCTGCCCTATCAAAATTATGCAATGAATGCGCAAGGGATTCTACGAAGGAAGTGGGGAATTTGCAGACATTCTCTGGAGTAAATTGGGTAGAGCACGAGTAAGGCGATTTTCCAAGTGAGTACAGCTGATAAACGTAATCACTAGCTTCTAAACCGGGCAATGACAGTCCCTTTTACTGATAAAAATACGTAAAACATTCGTCAGAATGTAATTTATTTACTCCTGTTTGATATGCAATCTTGCCTTTAAAAAAATATAATCGTTCCGCAGAGGAGGCCTGTTTTATATATGGGCTTAACCCCTTAAATTTTGTCTAGCTCCTCTAAGATTTTCGACTATGTACGGGGCTGGTTTCACGTAAATATATACTTATTATAACCGTTGTTTGGTCTTGTCGTGTACGTTGTGTATATTTATTAGAAGTTTGTATACTATCAGCTTATGTCATAAGTAATGTCGTATTTGTGCACCGTGAGGGAGAGAACAATAACTTACCTGGAACAGCTGCTTGAACGCCTGGAACAACAGGGTGGTCTGCTTACGTGGCAAGAGTTCGAAACGATTTATCCCACCAAACACTAAACATCACTTTGCAGGGTGGAGATTCTGTTTTGTTACAGTGCCTGTCACCCACCCTTTTAGGTAACTACTCCCGTTTTCGTGTAATGTTATGGCAGAAGATTCACTTTTCATCCCCTGCCATCATTCTGTCCAGCAATGGCTCACGTCTTTGACGAGGTAGGCAGGGAACTGCAGATGTCAACTCGCCGCTGTTTCTGTTCAGGCATTAATGCATTGGAAACCCATTTCCGAGCTGCGACACGTACCAAAGGTCCTGTAGATGACAATGAACGATCCAATGGGTGACATGGAGTTCGCTGGCCAGATCTTCAATAGCCTGCATTGGATTTGCCTCCACCGCTGCTTGCAGGTCATCGTTGTCTGGCTGTTCGTCTCCATTCTCGTTGCTTATCGGTGAGGCTGGTGTCTCTAGAAAGAAACCTCTAGAACCTCTGGCACTTTCACACATCCACAGGACCGTGACCATATACGACAGCGATGTTTCGTGCCCCTGTGCTGTCTGCATGTCGCTGGTGAAATTCACACATGACACATCGTATGTGGTCCTTCGACACTGCCATAATAAAACGCAAGCCACACTTTCAGAAGATAGATTAGATCGTTCTCCTTCTACACACAGCTGCATAATCAAGTGCCCTATATGATTCTGCTATAGTATGTGCCGTCTACTTCACTATTCGCTCGTCAGAAGGCGTCTGTGCAGCACTTGGCACACAGAAGACGTTACTTATTGGATAAGCTGATATTTGCATCACAAGAACATATATTGAGTAATACGTAAAGTGAACTTTAAAACATGTGATGAAAGAAAAATACAATTAATCATTTACTGCAACGTTGGTTACATTTTGTCGTAACATTACTTATTGCTACTTCATAATTATGTTTGGGATGCAACTGTCAAATACATGGACACGTTACCAATCGCTAGAGGTTTGCTTGTGTACAATAGACTTGTCTGTAACAGATGAATATTTAGTATACAAGAACAAGCTAACTCACGCGCATTTTTCTAACCGCACCTATCAGGAAACTACATTAGATAATAAAATATGTTACTTACGTCGGCGTTGTGGAGGTGCTATTGCTTGGAGTTTTGGACTCCCATTATTGTTTGCCTTCGACTTAGTTCCGGGTTTTAGTGTCTGCTTCCGCTCTTTACCTGAGCGTTGCCATGGAACATCATCCATCATAATATCGTAATACTGTGGTAGTTGAGCTGCGAAAACAAGATGTTTATTAGCTTTCACTAGAGTTGAACTATCCAATATACAGGGTGTCCCAGTCATATACTCAAAAACTTAGGGAAATGATTTGTCGCACCAAAACAAGAATAAAAGTTCCTATAAACACGAGTTCGATTTTGCATCGTTTTGGACATATAGTTTTTCCAACTTGAATCCCAAAGATGAAGCCTTATAATGGGGAACAGTGAATAATTCTCAATAAATCAGAAATGATATATTGAATTAAAATTTCGTTTCAGGAAATTCATTTCTAACAACACGGTATATATCAGGAGTGAAACCACTATGTCACCAGGTCGTTTCTGTTGCCAACCTTGTATATCATTAAACATTTTCAATTAGCACCACGTTCTTTTAGTAAGCATTTGGCATCCTCTAGTAGTGATAAACAACACACGCAAAGCACACATTGTAGTGTTGCAAACTGTGGATGGGACAAAGATTTTCGCAATTTTATACAAACTACGTATTTTCCTAAAATGTATATCCTTAGTTTGCAACACTGCGGTGTGTGTTTTACGTATGTTGTTAATCCTCATAAGAGGATGCCAAATACCCAATAAAACGACGTAATGCCATTTGAAAGTTTTAAATGTTAAACGTTGTAGGCAACACTGACAATCCTGTTACATCGTAATTTCCCTCTTGGTATCCCCCATGATGATGGAAACAAATTTTAGCCAGACAATTTTTCATTTAATGTGTCGTATCTGACCTATTGAGAGTGATCCATTTCTGCCCAGTGTTAGGTGTGGACTTTAGGCTCCAAGTTGGAAACACTGTATCTTCAAAACGAAGTGAATTCGGACCCATGTTTATATGAACTGTTATTCTCATTTTGGTGTGACAAACCATATTCCGATGTTTTGCGTATTTGACAGGGACACCCTGTATATATGAAGTAAATTAGACACATTTTTCGAAACTGGTTGGAAACACTGACAACCGTGTGCTTTATGACAGGGGCACCCACAGTATTTTTCTGTTGTGTTGAATAATATTTATGCCAAATTTGTAGCTGCTACCTTTAAAGTAATGTAAGCAATTTAAAAAAAAATGACTAGTATAGAAAATATGTACACAACACTGATAACTGGGTTCTTTCCGACGGTGACACTAACATAATTAATCTACTGGATCCAATAATGATTATGCCAAGTTTTGTGCAGATAGGTCTAACAGAATGGTAGTAATTGAAAAAAATATGAACTTAAAACAATTGGTTCGCAAGAGTTACCCAATGCCAATCAAGGCTGTTCCGGCGACCTGGAGCTAGTCTATCCAAGACCTTTCTAACGACACCTCATGCAAGTCAGTACATTTTGTGAGTTATGAGATTTCTAAACACAGGTTGGCAACATTAGTGCTAGGGAGACACACACAGTGTTTCTATTGTATCAGATTTTGTTGCTGCTACAAAATTTTGAACATTTTGAACATCTGAATTTTTAATTAATGGGGTAGCAACAGCGAAACAGTGCACCGATCAAGACGTGTCTGAGGGCTGCAAGTTAGCGAATACCTTTCTAACCACAACTCTAGAACCTTCAGTACATCTAGCGATCTTTGAGATTTCATTTCGGGACATGAATGGACGGACAAGCTGGGTGGAATTATAAGGTAGTGTTTCTATAGCTTTGCTACGAAGGGACCTAAGAATTGAATAGAGCTTTAGGCAACTATCGCTCAGGCTGAGTGGATGATAATAGGATGAATTGCTTGAATTAAGATAGTGGGAGGAAACAGGAGAACTCCGAGAAAACCCATGCACACCACAAAGTCCACATGGCATGAGCAGAGATAGATCCGACGACCTCTAGCACCAGAGATGAGTGCTCTACCAACTGAGCCACCGTGGCCCCTAGGGGTCCTAAGAGTTGCTTCTTGTTGAACTATTCCCTCAATTGTCCCTCAATGGTATCCAATATAATGCACCATCCGCGTAAACAATGTACTATATAATTACTTGTCCCCTTCTTTTGTATATCTATTAATATTAATCTGTCTTCTCCTATCCTCATCACTTCCTTATTTCTAACTCTTTCACCTTTTGTGATGGATTATTTTGTTTGTTGTGACTTCCTTCCATTTCGTTTGTTTGCCTTTATCTTCGTGGCATATTTCTCAGAATTTTTGTTTATCTGCTTTAGATTTCCTTAAGAGTACATGTAGCAATAATCTTTTATGACATCTACAAAATTAAACTGAGCGAAAAGTTGACATTTAATTAAGTGTCTCGGAAGTAGTTTACTTAGTACCTAGGGGAAGAAGTCAAAACTGAAGGTATAGTTTCTTTAAACAGGCATGGTTTCAATGCGAAACTCTGTAAATTGTCAGAATTTTGGGAAATGATTTCATGTATTCTTCCAGTGTAGTTTTATATTCAGACTCCAGTGCTTATGTGTGCATTCCCCTTTTTGAATATTGTAAAACAAATATTCAATGCTTTTCATGTAGTGTTCAATAAGCTGTAAGGTACAAGCAGCGATTGTGCATAAACTTAACTATTCAACTACTACTACTACTACTACTACTACTACTACTACTACTACTACTACTATAATAATAATAATTTATGAATTAGATTTTCGTAGGGCTATAGAATACCACTTGTGACTGCATGTGTTAGCTTTAGGTGCTCCCAAAGTTTTATTTCCCGCGTTGTTTGTATCTTTTCCCGCGGAAGTTCACGTATAGTTTACTATGTAATTTTGAACTGTATTCTACTATGGCACGCAGAAAGACTGTTTTGCAAAGTGGTGAGGAAACTTCTAACGTTTTGGATAAAGCAGTCTCTGATTCCTGAAGTGTATTACTTTAGCTTACGTAGGGCATAATTTGTCTGAACGAAGTAAGTCACAGGTTCATGAATCGGAATCATGGTAATGTTACATGATAGTGACTTGTTTATTTCCAAACCACCATTGATATTTTGTTACAAAAATCACGGACAGTATATCGAGTGAGCGATAACGAACGACTACGGGTTAGAAAAAGCTAGGTTCAATATTTTCTCTCATTATAAGTGATCCAAATCACCTTTAACAGACGTCACCTGTGACTGCTCCAATTACGGTTCCAAATGGAACGCTACTAATGAATATATACAAAAGACCAACATTAACCAATAGGAAACTGTGACAAAACAATGTGACATTGTAATGATTCAACTCATGATTACTATATACCTGTAATATGATGTAAGGTACTTAGTATGATAACTTATGTTACAATTGCAAATGAATATTTGTTACAAACATACATTGAACATCATAATTTCTGAACACTAAAACAGGTATTTTACTGAAAAGAATACAACTCTTTTTCAGATATTCGTTGTGGTCTATTTATTTTGAACCCGACGATCGCTTTGTAAGCCGTGCTGCTTACATCGTCAGGGAATTTAGTTTGAAGTTAAATTACAATTACAATTATATAAATCTTATATACATTCTAGAGATTTGACAATATACGTTTAATCTATTGTTATTTCTTAATTTTTTTGTTAACCTCTTCAAATTACTATACCCATCCGTCTGACTTCGACATGCCTTTCAAAAGTACCTATCACTAAAAACAAATCCATTTTTTTTCGTTTATTGTATTACCATTTAATTCAATTTCCACTGATTCTAGAAATATTGTGTTGTATATTCTGTGTTCAGGATGTAGAATGCGAGGTTCTCCAAACAGTAATTTCTGTCTGTCTTCAATAGAGTGCTCTGCAACGGTTTACTTTATTGAATATCCATGCTTTAGTGCTCTGGTATGTTCTTACATCCTGCATTGCGCTGTAGAACCAAAATAACATTCTACAAATTCACACTTTATCGTATACACTCCCGCCATCTTAAATTCAAATGTGCCCTTCGGGTTTCTGAGTAAATGTTTTATTTTCATATTTGGAACAAATATTAATTGTATTATGTACTTTTAAAGTTTCGTATTTTGTTTATTACGTATGTCAGAGTGTAAGTGCTGGTTACAACAATGTCAGCGCGACAATTTTAACATTAAATAGTAGTCTGTTTTTATTGATTATGTGTTCTTTCACTGGGAATGTATTCTGCAATATCTCCTCTATCAAACGATGTGCTGAAATCAGCTTTTGTCAATCTGTAAGAGATGTTATAAGGCAATTACAGTCGAAAAGTGTGCTCTAAATGTCAGTGCGTGACGTGTGAAATCGATCATGTATCATGAAGAACGGCAGTTCTTCGAGTGACGCTGGCAAAGGACACTGTTAGCGGCACTCAGATCGTATACATTTAGTTTCGGATCTACCGAAGTATAAGTCCGATTTTGATGCTTGAACTTACATTTGAAAGCTCTTTCCAATACTAAGAAACAGGAAAACAATTGGGTCGGTAGGATCTCTTTGGGACCCCCTAGGACGCTTTGAAAAAAATATCAAAATTTCACATTTTTTATTATAGCACTGACCCCAGACTATATAGGCGGCCGAATCTTACTGGATCTTATTCTACGCTTCAATACGTTGCAAACGGTGTATCATACGTTAAAATCGGTGGAGCGGTTCAAAAGTTACGACTTTTAAAACCGAATCACAAAATGTTCACAAATGATAGAAAGGTATGTCCGTCATTCTGTGTCTTTTTATTTTAGCCCCAATTGGGTGGTACCGGGGGATTTTAGGGGTCCATTGCGGGCTCCCATGATAATGGGGTTAAATGCAATCTTATATTTTTGATAGGAGTTACGGTTTTCGAGATATGGAGCAAAATCGATCTTATATCCTTCCGCCATAGTGACACGTAACACTTTTTAAATACCAGCCGGTACGGAGAACACTCTCCACTCATCTTTACATGACGTAAAGGAGAAAAATGTAAAGATACATGACCGTACCTAATTTTATCTAACCTCCACGTTCCCATGGTAATTTAAAATGCACTTTCTGTCAAGAATATAAATGCATGTTTTGCGCGGGATTGCATCCTGCCCCTTGTTGCTATGAAAAAAAATAATGCTGCACATTATCGGTTATCCACATCGTCCTTTAATCGAAACAAACTGTGCTTTATAGGCAATAGTCTTCAACAAAATCATTCAACATTTACTGACTTATTGCAATATACTCAGAATGCTATAAATCACGTTTAGAAGCAGGAAATATTTTTCTTTGTTACAAGACAGGAGTCCTTGTAGACCATCATCCTTTTTAATAAATATCTATTTCCATCACTGCAAGCGCGAAGCCTCGGTAGCCTAATAATTAGCGTTCTTGACTCCGCTGCGTGGGTTCAAATCCTGGTCGAGTGTTCTTTTTTTAAAAAAGAAAATTGTGTAATTTCGGAAGTTAAAACCCTGAAGAACACACCAATTTTTTTTTTTAAAAAAAAAGCACTTACGACCAGGTTACTGTATTTTTAAAATCTTTATTTATAGGCAGCCTTACAAAATAAGTGATATCAGTACAAAACCCCATTTGGGGTAAAAGGAAGAGTGACGCAAGGATTGTACTCACAAAAGAAGTGATATCTATTTTGCGAGTGACTTTCTTTGTATCACTATGGCGAAAGTATTGCCTTTGTAATAAAATTAAGAGACAGTATCCTTCCGCCATAGTGACACAAAGAAAGTCACTCGCAAAATAGATATCACTTCTTTTGTGAGTACAATCCTTGCGTCACTCTTCAAGGCAAGCACAAATGTGATTCTCATTTTAGTATTTTGTTTCTACTAGTTCTTTAACTAGAAACTAACGTTTGAATAAATAAAGTCTATGAAAATATTTAATACTTACAACGGCGAGGAATAACACTGATTGGAATAAAACTTCCTCTTCCAGGATAAGGATTTAGTTCTCTTCCTGTGTGTAAAAAGTTGTAATTTATTTGTGGTGAAATATGAAATTATATTACCAACAAAAAATAGCTGTCGACTATAGAGGCCAAGAAATACAGGTGACACTGAGAAATAAACAAAAAGGTTTGAGGTATTTTTTTTAAAAGTATAATCGGTAATATATGTGAAAGAAAAAATGTCATATTTTGTATGTGGCTATATTAAGGTCCAAGATTTCTTTGTACAAAATATGACAGTTATCTGTCACACACATTTCGGGATATACAGAATAAAATTACGTCCAATTGTTTTTTATTCGTCAATGTCATTTATATCCCTTGGTTTCTGGACTCTTTGTTTACAAAACATTAGATTTATTTTGCAGTTTTGTATCTTTCAATTTATATAATTTAGTTTGCTATAAATTTGATACCTGGCACTCAAGTACTGAAACATTGTACGTGTTATATTTAAAGAATTGAAAATCTCCTAGAAACCCCTAAAAAAATGTACAGAAAATTTACTAATTTTTTGTCTCGCCGTGTTTTAAAAATAAACTAGGGTATCGGAATAATGCAAAAAATTGTTTTCGTTTCTAATGAACACAAATGTTTATTTTTACATCACATTAAATGTTAGGATCCAAATAATAACTAAAGTCCGAATGGGCATTAACACTCTGCTCTGGTTGATTTTGGGTCTAGGGGGCTTCAGCTACGTTTTGCGCGGAATGCAAAAGTATAATAACCGTTGTAACTTTCGAATTAGTTGTTAAAGTTTTAAGTAGACAGTCTGTGAAAACTGGTCATAGCTCTTTCTGTGTAAGCTTTAATATGACATTATTTTATGAGTAGCTAGCTATGAAGGCTCTGTAGGCAGAGCCGCCTCTAAGTCAATCGACGTTCTGTTCCAAATTTTCCATGCGCCCTCATAAATACTAATTTAATACTACCCGTTTCGATACCCTTGTGCCCGAAATGGTTGGCACTCCCAAATTTTTTTGCGCTCTGTTCGGGTGAACAGTTCGAACGTTCCTCGAATCAGCTCGGTCTCCAATACTCCAGAAAATGTTGTAATGAGGGACATAAATGCGTTTTGTGTCGGGCTTGCCGCTTCGGGACATTAATAATGATGATTAAACTTACAATTGGAACATTTTTTGGTATTATAGTTACTAAAAATCTGTACCTTAAAGATGTTTTGTTTCACTTACCGTAACTCCATCCTGTTCGTGCTAATTAAGAAACGATCTGTTAATAGTTGAGGTGAGGTAAATATGTATAACTCCGACAAGGTTTTAATAATAGTAATAAAATTTTACAGTAATTATTATTCGGTGTATCCGAAATAATGGTGCAATAGTGGGAAGTGATTATTTATATAAAACAAGGACAAAGTTTCTTCGAAGAAATTCTGAAATGTGATTAGTGTTCGGATATAAGCACTGAAACTCATTACGGCATTGACACAAACTTCATAGCTCGACATATGATTACGTAAGCCGTGTCGGCGTAGCAAATCACACTCAAACTAGTACCCGATACATCTATTTAAGTAACGTTTTTTGATTGAGGGGAGGGAGTGTCGTACGGACAGGAGTAGCAACGTAAGAATTTCGCTGTCAAGGAAATAAATGGTTTAATAAGGAAAGCCTAGAAATACCCTCTACCTTCCATTCGCCAATTATGGGCATAGCTTAAATAGGTATATTGGGCGTTTTGCTAGGCCGACATTGTCAAGGTATGACGTCATTTGTAACGATGCTCCAGTGACTTTAAGCGCCTGTAGCTTCTAAATGGTTCACATTTTGGAATTTCGTCAAGGGAACATTTATCTTGGTTTGTGAATAACTACCTCGCGAGGTATGTGCCATCATTTCTTGGACATCGTCTATGTAATGAATCTGATGTTCGAGTTTCGTATCTAGGATAGTGATTGAGTGTAGCGTGATAAAGTGAGGTTAAGTTCTATCTTGTCATCTAAAGGAAATGAGCATATGGTAAACGAAAGAATTGGTTACATTATCACTAAATAATAACTCGATTCTATCTAAAGTTGTTTCTAAAAGTTCGATTGTTAGATTAGGTTTACCCGGATTAGCCACTTGATCTAACTTAACCCTTTTTCCACATAGCGCCGAGACTTTTCAATAGATTCCTAAAGCACATCCACCTAGAGCATCTGTAGAAACTCAAATACTCTTCCGGTATAATAGTTAAATTTATCCGGACAATCCAACTTGAGTCTAATTTACTTACACACTAAATTGGAGGAGCGGAATATTTACTCTTCCTAGAGCGGAAAGAGAGACCACTCGTTTCAGAGCGGAATTTTCAATCGAAAAGAGTGGTTTTTAACAAAACGCTCTCGCTTTGGATGGTAAATGTGTTCTTTCTCAATGGGATTCTAATACTTTTAGATAAATTCATTCTTTAAACTTGAAAGAGCATTTTCTCATCTTTTCAGAGTTGTTTAGCTCTTACAGTGATTCACAATGCTTCATGGCTACGAATGTTTGCTCTCCGCCATTTGTGCCTGCGGAAGTTAGCGAGAGACGAGGTTATACTGTAGAATGTATCGCATTGCATTTTTAAAGATGAAAACAGAAAATCTGAACTTTTCTCAGTGACAGAAATATATTAGAAGACGTCAGAAGTAGCGATAATCGTATCGTATGTACACGAAATTTTTTAACGTTGTTTTAAAGTACTTGATGAGACGAATGAAACTATATCGAAGATGTAACCTATTCCCTCAGTTAGACAACTAGCGAGGGGTTGAGGCGTTGGATAGCTGGCCGGAATGTAGCGGGTTTAAATCTCCCTGGGATTGATTTGTACTATTTTTCAATCAAAAGTACATTATTTTTCTTACTAGTTATGGATAAATGCTACCTTTTGCATCTTTTAACATTTTCAATATTTTATTGCGTAATTTTCGTGTTCAAAAGATGAAAATTTTATTTGAATAGATGGGAATTCACCTTCAAACATAATGTCTACGTTCCCACGGAAATTGGCTACCATAGATCCTGTAACAGTGCTGAACAGCGAAATGTTCACCTAGCTCGAATATAATATGTATTAACTGTATACAATAAGTAATTCAGGGGATGGCACACCAGCTTGCAACTTTAGTAATTCTGTTTGTTATTTTCCAAATAGTTTCTTACAAGAACGTTTGGTGTCATTTAACCCTCAAATAAAAAGGCTTCTTTGCGGGACAAATTTAACAAGTCTGTGTCATATATGACACCTACTTCGATTTTTCAGTGTAAACGTTTTCTGGTCCACAGATTCATTTTTATTCACATTCAGTAGAATATATCAAGAGTATGAATACAACAAAACACAAATTTTGCATAAAAGATATTTACCATAAAATACCTATGCTTAGCGGGATAATTAGCTTAAAATAAAAATGTAAGTACAGTAGTAGCTACAAAGCTTGTTATTGTTTTATTTTTGGTCTGGAGATAAAAGGAACTATCGCAAAACGAATAATTCAAATTGAAAATGTATATAAGATCTCCTTTCATTTGCAGTTTAATACTATAAATATTTAACGTAAAATAACTAACATAAAATGAACATATAGGTAGGAAATGCCTTCTTTCGTCATATTTGTGGAAGCACATATATCAAAGTAGCAAACATAAAAAATAAAAAGTATGCACAAAACTTCTTTTTAATTGTTAGCGTCCAAATCGTTTCTTTATCTCTACCTAAAACGTAATTTCTATCATCATAATCGAAACTCGTACTTGTTTCATCGTCATCATTTTAAGGAAAGGTATTTGTTCCCTTCTCAGGCATCAAATGATAAAACAACATCTACAGTTTTACTTTCCGGGTCACACATACCATCATCAACTTCCTCCTGATCTGATTGACTTAGAAGTTCATTTCGGATTTAGTCTTCAGATATAAAACGAGAAATTATTTTCGAGCAGACTGATAATATTGAAACGCAAACAAGGCAATGTCAAATAAGTCACTCATTCTAAGAAACCTTATTATTATTATTAACACAGTGAGCAGGCAGCGACGCGATTTATACCACATCAAGTTGAATATACCGGCTAGGAGGGTAATCAGCAGTAGGAGTGTGTCTGACCGAGAATGATGCGAATGCGCGAGAAGAAAAGCGGTAGGTCTGATATATGACACACCCTTGTCGTTCGAGAGTTAACTAACGATATAAAAAGATCATACTGCAATTTCCCAGATATTAACTAATATCTTTTTATAATTATTTGATTGTGTAAATGAGCAGTCATTATAATTTTATGTATGCTCCACTATAGCACGAACGAGCATGCACCCGTTCGTTAAATCAGATCAGATCAGTAAGATCCGAACGATGGGTGCAAATAGTGGTTCATTGCTTTTGTGACAATAAACCAAGTATTCTTATTAACCACGTGATATTTATTATTGGACGAGCTTTCTACAGCTTCGAGGGATTCCCAAAGCGACCACTTCTTTCGTCAGGAGCGGAACTTGCAGTGTGATATACGATCTAGTGAGGGCAATATTTTCTTTTTTGAGCTTTCCTCCTCAAAATTAACTGTGGAGGACCGTATCTCTCTTCGAGTTACGGAATATACAGCCCTCTTATATCCTTCACAACCTGCGGGCCGCGGGCGACTGTTTAGTTTTCATTCTGAAGGAACTGAACCAGTAGATCACCATCTCCAATTCACAACTAGTGGACCGCAGGCGACTGTTTGTTTTCGGAGGAACGGAACCAGTAGCTCACCATCTAAATTTCACAACCTGTGGGCCACGGCGACTGATTCTCTTCGGAGAACCGCAACCGCTAGCTCGTATTCTTGCGCCTGCACGTAGAGGGATAACCTGCCCGGGCGACCGTTTCTACCAGTTAGGACACTAGCTTAGGGAACATGGTCTCTCCAGCTTACAGTCCTGTCATTGCAACTTTTCTCCCAGAGCCTTTCTTACCCGCTGTGTTGCTGAGGCCAACATCCATTCGGACTGTTACAATCCTCTCTTTTCCCGCGCTGAGATTTCTAATCTTTTCTTCGACAATAATTCACTCTAAAAGTGTGTGGTACCTCTTTCCTTTCTCAAGAGATGAAATATTCCAATCAAATTCAGCGGAATTCCTCTGTTTGAATTTAGTGTGTAAGAACTGTATAAATGACACTCAGGTTTCCTAGACCGTTTAAAAATGCAATTCATTATTTCCATGGTAACTACTTGTTCATTACTTTACATTTCCTTTTAATCTTAACTATAAAGTTCTCTCACAATTTCAGTTGTTACCACTTTATCTCTAATGAGCTTCTACGTTTTGAGCACTTCAAATCCTCGATATATAACTCTTTGCTTACATACAATATTAACACAACGATACTCATACATTAGCATGGTACTAAATATTATTTCAAATCAATCGCCGACATAATATTTTATCTAATCTCCATTTTTTATCAATAAAATATTGTTACACAATGCAACCACAAATACAATAACTAAGGATTCTCTCAACTTATTGACAGAAACAATAACTAAGGATTCTCCCAACTCATTATGCGTTGAAGAATCTATTAGTAGAGGGAGCTAAGTTACAAAGTTAATAAAGTCGTGATTGCCATTTACTTTTATTCAAGTGATTTCTGTCTGCAATTTGATTATCACTATTTGTTATGAGATTGAGCATGGAACGTCCCCTTCACATCCAGTAACAAATAGTGATAAACAAATTGCAGACAGAGACCAGGCGAATAAAAGTAAATAGTAATCACGACTCTATCAAATTTGTGCCTTAGCTCCCTCTACCAATAGATGCTTCAAACATATCACTAAATATTGAATTCCATTTCCAAATCTCCTGAGTAGAGATAATTTCAGTCGTGAAGTTACCAACCTATAATATAGGCATGTTAAATCACAGTAAGGATCTTACTGCTAACAATATACGGCCATACTTTTTAGTACAATTTACTTCATTTTTAACATTTTACTAAATCGATTAAAAACAAGTTTAACATTTACACCAAAGTGATATATTTAACTACCTATATTCCTTTCGCCACTGATTTCACGGAGTGAAAAAGTCATGTTTTTATTTTATGTATTAGCTAAATACTAGCCAAATGTGCAAGTAAGTGTAATTCAGAAACCATCCTTTTTATTTTCGTTCCTAATACAATTTGTAAAAGAAAACATTAATTATATACGGTATGCACTACAGGGAATTGTTTGCTACGTGCAATTTCATTTTAAAATTAAATTTTATACTATAGTTATTCGAGAGAATTCTACTAATCATTCTTTACAGATAATAGTTTGCTAATGAAGCGTTTTGGATAAAGACTAATACTCACATGAATTTTGAAAATAAATAATTATTTTCGAAAATGTGAAATATATAAACTATTTTTTTTATAGATTTTCTCTAAATACTGAAAAACATTGTTCAATTTAATGTCAAAATGATATAGAATTTAACTTACCGCCTAACAATCTATTTTGTGGAAAATATTTGTAAGAAGTTGGTTGATTTTCTGTAAATGAAATAATTTCAGTAATATTAATAGAATTAGAAGTTTTCACACAAGCATATATTGTTTGACGAATAACAATACAATACTATATAGTATTAAAACGAGACAAGCTTTGTGTTAACAGTACATTCCTAACCACCAAGCCATAGTTGTATAACAACCATATGATACAACTAACAGAGGAGGTAAATTAAAGTAATATTTAAAAAAAAAAAAAACTTTTGTCCACAATGATGCTCGATATGACCACCCGCATATCCTCATCCTTGTTACAGGTGGCAAATCAATGAGACTGAGTTGAAAATAATCACATTATGATGGAAGTCATAGGTTGTCTGTACGGTCTAAGGTGTTAGGCCAACAACTGCAAGGTTCCAGGTTCGAAACCCTGCAGGGGCATAGATGTTTGTAATTTTGGATTTTAGCTAGAATGTTTCCGAAATCAAAAGTTACTAGAATGACCATACAAAATAAAGTTTTTCAAAGTTGTTTACGTTATGTGAAGCTTAATCTATTAAGTTCTCTGTTTCTCCTGTAAAAGTTTACATTTAGCACTTCGAACGTTTGGCACTTGAACACTTTAATTATATTTTGTTCTAATTGTATCAAGTTACTTACACAGAAAAAAATACGTAAAAGATTAAGTGAGTTAGAACCAAAATGGGAAATATTGTTGTAATAAATGTATCATAAATGATATGTAGTATAATATGTAAGGTCTATTATTTATTAAAATATTTAACCGAGCGGCCGTAACTCGGCTGGTAGAGTGTTGGCGTACTTGGCTATTTGGCTTAGTAATCAGAAGATCCTGACAACGATCCCAGTTTCAAATCAACCTGACTGACGGTTTAGTTTTTTCTCTCATATCAGGCAAACAGTGGGATTGGTACCAACAAACTGAGCCCTGGACGACTACCTTACAATGTTCTCTCTCAAATCTTATTCTGACCTGAGATTCCTGAAGACCATAAACAAATTCAATTTTGAATCAAAAGCTTTTGGTGATCATATTTAGTGATCAATGATATGTAACCACTTTATTAGGACAATTATCAAAGATCCTTCAACATATTTCAATATGTATGTAATTATAATTGAAAGGGTATACGGGATTTGGAATTCCGAAAAATTCCAACTTTTGATTGAATTGTTTTCATCGTCATAAAACAACAAATGTACTTGAGTTTGTAACTGAAATCGATACTTCTTATTGATTATTTTAATTATATATGTTATAGATCCAGAATAACCTAAACTTGTCACAAATATTAGAAATACTAGACTATTGCTTTTGTCAGGCTATGGGGTGTGGAATATATGTAGATAATGGTATACATGAATGCAAACCCTTTTCTTTAAATGTACTTTTCCCCTTCTTTTCCTGTTCTTTTTAGTTTTGAAGTAGACTTACCTCGTTCTAAATAATCAACAACAGATCTCAAATATGCGTGTCTATCCAGTGCTTGGAAATGAAAGCAGCAGAGCATTCATAAACTTTATCTTCGTTGTACTGAACATTCTGGAGCAAGACCTAAAGGTATGCGTTCATGAAAATACTCCGTCTAAATACTCCGTCACAAAAACTACCAAGGCACATTTCATGCCCATGTACCGAACACTGATCTTAAGTATATAATAATTTCCACTAAGCACATCACTAAGATTCCACTAAGATTCATCAGGGTAATTAAACTACTGGCGTTGTGTTCCATACGTGTATTCTCACCACGAAGGTTGTAGTTATTATTAACATCAAGGGAAGCAATGAAATTGCGTTTATCTAGAAATTTGGTTAAGATATGTGCTCTGGGGAAGTAACTAAACTTTATCAGCGACAAGTGTTGGTTACAATAATCTGATCGTAAACGCATGGCATATTTGAAAAAGTAAATTTGAATTTGGATTGTTTAGAAGGCCTTTAGGCATCTAAGGCTCAGTTGGGGATAGGGTGGATGCAAAGATTGTGGGAGGTACACGGCCAGCACTTATTTTGTAGTTACCATCCCTGCATTTCCCTGGTGTGACTGCGGAAAATGAAAAGAAAAACTTGGTCAGGATTGTCGCCACCTGGAATCGATCCCAGAACCTCGTGAATGCTATGCCAACGCTCTACCACTGTGTTAGAGCTACTTGCTATTGCAAAGATAAAAATAGCTTATTGCGAAACACCACTGTATGACGTTGGAAATTACTAAAATAATTATTAAGTATCCATAAAGACTTTCGAGTGGAACACTATGTAAAAAGAAAGAAAATTATTGCAGAGTTGCTTGAATTGAATTGCATACGTGCTTTCTGGATAGCATTATCTCTAGTAAATGTAGATGGGAATAACCATATTAAGCATTTCTGCAGAAAGTATGTCTCCATTGGTAAGGCAGTTGCAAATATAATTGAGTACTATATCAATATTTATTTAATATTGGATGATTACCCAGCGTTGTCCAGGAATTTATTTATCCCAGTCTTCTATTAAGCAGGAAAAGGAATGAATTCACAGGAAAAGGAATGAATTCACAGGAAAAGGAATGAATTCTGTATATCTAACTTTTTATATTTTATTTTCACCTCATTTTAACCCATGGAGGTGGGGGCTGATCTTGTTAGTCTAAAATGGCATCAGAACTGTCACTACTCATCTCAGAAACTCCGAAAACAATGGATTCTTCACTAATATCGGTCGTTTTCGATTATTTTTACAGTTCACCTCTTCCTATCTACCCCTAAAAGTGCTAGGAGTGTCTTACACCAACATTATTTTTTTGAAGTGATATGTGTACTAAGTTTGTTTGAAATTGCTCCAGGCGATGCAGAGTTATATTGGAACCCACGTCCATTCATATATATATATATATGGAGATAGAGAGAGACAGGGAGAGAGATGATGAAAGTATGTGATGAAACATGGATAATGGCTAATTGCATAATTATGACCAATTTGTGAAGCTAGGCTATAGGATGAAAATCAGTGACCCTCAACCGTAAGTGGATATTTTATACAATTGTGAGTTCTTTATTGTGAACGGAAGAACATTTGAAATGAAACTGTTGAGAATTGTTTTGTTTGCGCACGAAGATCTCATGAATCAAAGTTTCCGTTTATAAGTTGAGATTTTTAGTAAAGCTAAAACAATCCAAGGTAGCTTTTCTGAGTTTCGTATAATAAGTTACGTTTATTTAGCAGCATTGAACTGTTATTTTTACAAACCATATATTTTAAAATCAACTCAATAGCCACAAAATTAATTGAAATAGCAGAGATAAGCACGTAAAAGGAATATCACTTGATGCCTGGAACAGACTGCAGAGAAGCTTATGTTGTGCTGAAAACGAATAATTTATTAACTTTATCGCTGATTTTAAGTTTAGGGAATCAGCTATAGAAGAAGGATGACTTTTATTGTTGGTGAAAGGAACGCTCAGATGTTGTGTATCACAAAAGTGATAAATAAAATGAAAATATGTGAAGAACCATTCTATTCGAAATGACTAGAGCAATGCTGTAGAACAAGTAAAGAAGAAAAGTAACAGAGCCCTTTTTGCAGGAAGAGAGAACCTAATCTTGTAATACAAGATGATCTTGTAACTCACTGAACCAATAGGTAAAATATATAGAAGAAAATAGTCGAAAAAAACTTGGACTGAACTGACAATTTGCGTGGGTTCAGAACGAAAATTAAGCCAGAGGAAAGCAGTAAGACGCACAGTTGTCTTGACCAGATGTCTGAGGGCAGTCTAAAGGTAAACTTCCGATAAATAGGACTACCAAAAAGCCCATAAGGACTTATGGCCATGCGCAAGAAGAAACACACATGATTGTAATTACTTGTAGACTATTTTCTGAAATGTGTTATATAAACTCTGCAAATTTTGAGTTGATATCTTTTGTAGTTCCGAAGGTATGAATATTTTACTACAAGAATTTGTAATTTCCCTGAATAATGTCTAGCATTATACAAAGCTTTCATATACGTCATCGTGTACAGTTGAGTTTGTCTTTTCAGAACAGTATGTCCTCAAACGGATCTAATATTTTATTGTATGCAGCTAGCTTATATGTTGTCTAGGAGATATGTGAATTTGATTCTGATTTTTTAATTATTATCTGAATTAGGTCGAACTATGTAATTTTACTTGTGCAAATGTAACGTAAAAAATCTATACAAGTATGTGCATGTGTTATAAATATTCAGTTCCTGCAGTTGATTCTAAGTGATAGGTCGTATCCTTGATTACCGGGGACGTTCCTTAATAAAGAACTTACCTTAATATATTTTAAGTTGCTTTTCATTTTATCAGTAATATTAACATTGTGCTATTGAGACTTTTGCACCCTTGATTATGAGGGACCTTAATCTAGTATTTGAGCTTAATAAGCATAAGTCTTGGGCTCTAAATTTATGAAATTAAGTTATATGAAGAATACGCTTGCCAACAAACGTCCTACTGAGACCCTGAAATTTAAACAAGAATTGGCAACACGTATAGCAATATATATATATATATATAGCCAATATATTGCCAATATATATACACACTATGAAACTACAGGGTATTTATAAATAAAGAAACTGTTTTACACAATATAAGATTAAATCAATATAGCCGTCATCCGTTACAACACTACTAGCAATTTAAGCATAGCATTAAGTTCTAATCCAGAGTGGATTTTTAGGTAAAGTTTCCATTGTAATAGTACAATAAAGAAATAAAAGAGGTTGATTTTAATTAAAAACTTTTCCCAGAGAGCTGTCAAGATCTGTATTTACCTATTTTTGGAATAGAGAAAAAAACGATATTGTATTGCAAAGAAGTATTGCAGTGGAGTTTCAATAATAACCATAAAAATTACTGTTTAACGAAGGATTTTTAGTTCTGCATTTGTTACTTTTTGGCTTCAGAAAAAATAGCTATGGGAATTGTATCATTTTTTAACTTGTTTCATTGAATTTCAATCTTCATTTCCAACTCGTTATATTTGAAGTGACTTAACTATAAAAAGTTTCTTCTCTTATGAGAATGCTATTACGAGAATAAATTGGAAGAATAACAGAGGTAGTAAATTTAATAAATACTCTCAAACTAAAGATAGGCATTAGACAAAATGATCTTAAAAATTCTTTGATATATTATTTAACATTAAATATTTGCTCTTATTTGCTAGATTGAACAGAAGATTTTAGTTGGAAAGAATTTAAAAAAAGAGCATTATTGTTTTAATCGTTACAATTGGGTTTATTCTGGCGAAGGAAAATAATTACGAAACGATTTGTTTATATAGCGTACAGATCACTTCTTACCTGCATAAAGTTTTCTTCTTTCAAACCTTCTGCCATCCGTGTTGTCAAGAAGAAGAATCTGAATTAAATAAATAAAAATGAAGAGAACAGCCTAAAAAAAATCTCATCCAAAAAACGAGATTTCGATGCCTTCTGTGAGGTTAAGTGCTAAACTATAATAAAAAAAACAACAAAGTTTATAATGAATAATCCTATTCCCTTAAAGTTTGTTTTTCAAATTTGGCTCCATTAGAAGTCAATGATTCCCTTTAAAGTATAGTCTGAGCCAACTTGTTATTGTCATAATTAGAGACAGGATTTTTATGTAGTATTAGATTGCGAAATATGTACATAAATATGTAACAGCATCTAATAGAATATTAAATGAACCAAATATTTTCTGCAGGTATACATTTAGTTCCATCTGTTCGTAATCACAACGGTTATTTAATAAATGATAGTTTTCATAATTCTCTTCACAAACACTTTGATGCACAGTACGTTGCCACATTTCTATGCAGTTTACATAAATTGGTACGTATTTATTACAGCGATAAACATTTTACATTCATACATATTTAAAAATGATTGATAATGCATCTCACTAACACATGTTTGCACACACACTAACCATAATTATGCCCGAATTTTATGAAGCTTACCTAAAATGTTAGATATCAAAATAACTTAATATTTATTGAAGTAATAAATATTAACATTAGTTTATATTTTCACACATATACGAAATCGTTTTATGGTCCAATGATGATTTTGATAATTTACTATCACATATGTTACCATATTTTCTACGTTCATAGATTGCCACCAATGAGAAAGGACAAACCATGCTGAAAGTGACCTCTCCACGTCGCAAGGTACCACTTATGAATTTTCACTATAACGAGTGGTACCGTCTTTCGCCCTCTATTTACTCTGAAACGTGAATACCTTCTTGGTCAAGCGTCTCGTCGATATATTTAAATAATTTGTCCTTCGTAATTAGCTCCGTCGTCATCGCTGTGCTGTAGATCAATAAGATTATGGAACAGAGTCAATGTTCTTGTTCCTGGGCGTAAAGGAAAGCAATACCTAACGCTAAGGCAGTGCCCCAAAGCTACTCCACGTAGTGGGACGTACACCTGAAAATAGTTGAGAACTAAAACAATGATCCTTTCAGTGCTTTTTAGTGCCTTCCAGGACCAAAGCCAAGTTCTACACTACGTCTATCAAAGGTAAACGCAGGCTACAATGAAATAATATTTATTTAAACGGAGGATTAAAAATATATCAATTACTTCAACATGCTGTTTCCGACATAGGTTATATACATTCTTGATCTCATTAGTTATCGGATATACATATTAGTTTGTCCTGAATCTTCACTTGTAATATTCATCTAGTCCTTTAAACATACCATTCTTTAGTTTCAAACAAATATGTGCTTCTGATTATATAAACAAAATAACCATTCTTAACGGTAAGTCTACATTAGGTCTTGTTGATCAACATGTTTGTGTGCGCGAGGATTATCTAAAGACCGTAACAATCTTCAATTTTCGCTCCACTTATACCGGGTACGTTTATAAATTGTCACGGCCTTTAGATAATCCTCGCGCGCACAAACATGTTGATCAACAAGGCCTAATGTAGACTTACCGTTAAAATACAAGAAAAAGTTAGTCACTTCAGTTTTTAATGCTCTAAGTAGAGACATCTACTGTCCTCCTCGTGAAACTTGGAAAACCCATAGAAATTACATATACATTAAACAATGGCTCTTAAAACCTTTCCTGCCCTTCAAACTTATATTGAAACCTTTCTTTAATAAATAATGATCAAAATAGTTCCTTAAACTTCATTATGTACAATTGAAGGATAGGGCCATATCAACTCCAAAGAATGTCTGGTAATCCTCTATGTCATTCGGGGAATCTCTTGGGTATCCATCGCACAATTTTGGAGTACGCAGTTTTGGACGGAGCAGGTTTGAGATCTTTTACGTTACAATGTCGCCTAAGTTCTACAGTACTATAATTGTATAGGAAATGTAAAATCCTAGAGATAATTTTCTCAGACAGGGTATATCAGTCGACAGCGTCGAAACCAAGCATTTGTGCATCCTCGATGGTCTATCCTTACTTTCTTATATTTGTCAGGAATCTCGTTAACTGTAGTTGTAAGTGATGTTTCGCAACCTCCTGGATACACAATCAATCTCAGCCCCGTGAGACATATGTAATCGAAAACCAAATTCCAGAAAAGAAATGTCAAAATATGTTTGTAGGTTTATGTACATTCAAAGCACGAAATACGTAAGATAGAACGAATTATGTAAAATAAAATTCAAATATAGTGATAGTAAAGTTAAAATTAATGAAGATTTCCACTTTCTTCTGTATAACATAACTGCAAATAGAATGTGTAATTACATAAAAATTCTAGCTCTAGTATTAATATAATACTACTAATATTATCGAACAGAAAAAGTTATTACGCATGTTATACAATCATGAAATGAGACCAGAGAAAGCTTTTGCAAGCCCTTAATATCACAAGCAAAATACGACGACACACAGCTTTTGAACCTGTATTTTCAACAGCCAAATGCCAGTACGTCCAATGAATATCTTACCATAGGAGAAAATAGTGCAGATAACTAGTGCATGAAACTAGACCTTTCAAAAACATAGCTTCCCCACGAGCATTTCGCCAGCACACGTTATCGGGCCAATAGCTACGAGTACTTTGGTGGTTGTAATGATATTCTGCCGGCTCTGTGGTGGATTCATAACATTTACCGACAATTCGAATTGTTTGCTGGGATACTTCGTCGGTACACCTGATACATATCCGATATTACTCATTATTCGAATGGGTTTTAAAGTAAGCGCCCAGTGCTCCTTTTTCGTCGATTATATTAGCATCCTCACGTCTCAAGGGATGCACTACTGAAACTGATTCAAAACAGAATAATGGTTGTGTTATTTATTGATGAAAATACATTGTTCAGTGCTTTTTAGTTTCCGTAGCCCTGAATATTTTCAGCAATGTAAGGTGACCTAATTCAACGAATCTCAGGTGACCTAGTTCAAGCAAAAGTGACATTCATCAATTTGTAGATCACCAGAGTAATCATTGAGAGAACTTTAAAATTGCATCGTACTGGTAATTCTATGTTTCTAATGATAATATAGGATATTCAAACTATTGTTACGTTTATTGTTATCCTTCTGACTGCATGGCTATATGTAAGTACTGTAAACACGCAAAAAAGGTAAAACAGTCTTGAGTGCCTACTAATGCAAGGTTACACTATGGTGGTCTTTATATCATTTAACCCAACAGCTTGACGTTTGTGAAGGCTGTTTTACGTACATAATGCAATGAAACACTTGTACGTATATAATATAGAACCTTGTATTTGCATGATGTGCACAGGTTAGTGCCTGGCTTCGCATCGGCTTGTCTTACTAAACATAAAATTAAATGATTCCAGTAATGCCCTGTATTAGCTAAATCTGTTATATGACGTTGATAGTATTTGAAATATAACTTTCATTAATTTTCGAATGTGAAGAAGGATGTAAAATCAAGAGCATATCATACATACCCTCTTCTACATTGTGCTCTTGTACTTACGTCACACTTTTCTATTTCAGGTTTTTTCCCATGGTATTCACTTAATGTCATGTACTCTTAACTTTCTCATTGTTTACTATTTTCTGCTTCAGATACGGTATTATTCTAAGCCGTTTGAGGTTACGTTAAGTTTCATTAGGTTAGACTGTATCGAGTTTGAAAATGTTAAAAGCACCGGAAATTTGAAGTGATTTCATAGTGGAGATCCAAAGGGAATAATATCGATATTTTTTTCATTTAGGTGCAGGAATGTAGAAACGTGAAATTCTAGTGGGTTTCAAATTGACAAACTATTAGATAAGGCGTAAAATTAGATGTCGACTGGAAAATTACAGCATCTGGGGCTCACTGTGTTGTTCCCTTTCAGGATGCAGGAGGAAGTGCTGTGAAGCCTTATGCGTCCAAATGATCCGTTTGTTACCAACTTTCAACTTAGGAACTTCTAGGGCTAGGAAGGTGGTTGAGGTGCCGTTGAAAAGTCTCGGCGAGACAGCTGAAATTTTTATTTATCCGGGCTGCAGAGGATGATAGAGATAGTGGCATTGCCAGATATAGAGGCAATTGATATCTTTGAAATTGAATTATATTTATGACCTTAATGTATCTAAGGATAGAGGAGGGGAAAGCATTGTGGAAGGTGTCGGCCAGGACTTATTTTGAAAGCGACATCCGGGCATTTGCCTGGTGTGACTGAGGAAAGACCCTGGAAAAAACACTGCGATAGGGCCAACGACTTCCCGAATGCTACGTCTACGCTCTTTCACTGAGCTACGGCGGCTAGGAAAGTGGTTGAAGTGTCGTTGGAAATGCTCGCCAAATTTATCTCAATCCGGTTTATATTACACTCATTGATGGAGGAGCTCTAGAGGTAGGGGCGCTGCCAAATGTAGGGTAATGTATGTATAAGGAACTACTAGGGCTAGGAAAGTGGTTGAGATGATGTTGGATAGTTCTTGGCAAGACGAGTTCAAACTACTATAATAGATACAGATTGCAGAGGAAGTTCCCGAAATTCCAGGGAATTTCAACTTCGGATAGTAGTTCGGCAGCCAAATGTTTTTTTTTTGGCCAGAAACAAAGAAACATGTATAAAGTTTTTTTTATTGTTGAAAGCTTTTAAGTAGGCTTTATTTGTGACACAAATGGATGATGATACATTGGGCAAATCTCACAATTCAAGATGGCGTCTGCTGATATCATCATGGTTCAATGCATTTGTTCATATGACTGAATAATGTCATATAACATCCCCAAATTTTGGTATTAGGTATTTTTTTATCGACAGTAACTTCGAAATATAGTCTATTTAAGATGAAAATGGCCGATGATATTTTGTCACCGTTGGGCAAGTCCCACAATTTAAGATGGCGTCCGCCGATATCATCATTGTTCAATACATTGTTTCATATAAAAAAAATAATGCCATATAACAGCCCCAAATTTTAATATTAAGTATATTTTGTCGTTAGTAACTTGTAGAGTCTATTTAAGATGAAAATGGACGATGACATTTTGTCACCCTTGGGCAACTTCCACAATTCAAGATGGAGTCAGCCTATACCATCACTGTTCAATGCATTGTTCCATACGGCTAAATAATGTCATATAACACACCCAAAGTTTGGTACTAAGTATTTCTTATCGTTTGGAACTTTGAAGTAGAGTCTATTCAAGATGAAAAATGGCTAGTGATATTTTGTCGCCCTTGGTGTTCGCAACTCAAGATGGCGTTCGCCAATAACGTCACTCTTGAACGCATTCTAATATGACTAATAACATCCAATGACCCCCAAATTTTAGGTATGATTTTCATTGTTGATAATTTTGAAGTATAATCTATTTGAGATGAAAATGGTTGTCATAGTTTCAAGATGGCGCCCGTGGATGGCGTGAATGTTCAACTCGTTGCGCCATATAGCAGAAAAATGTCATATGCTACAACAATAATTTTGGTATTAAGTATTTTTAATCATAAATAACTTTTAAGTAAAGGCTTTTTGAAATGAAAATGGCTTATGGCACTATGCCATCCTTGGGCAACAATCGCAGTTCAAGATATCATCAGACATACAGTCACTGCTCATCACATTATATCATTTGACTGAATCATACAGATTATCAGTTATTTTATTTCATCATTATTTTAAGATGCCAATGTAATATTTCAACTGTGGGTTGATGTGCTCATGAAATCAGTTTTCTGATAAAGAAGGAAATGGCAAAGAAAGAAGTAGACTGACATGTACGTATGCTTAAGATCCTCAATTTGACTCTGTACTTCTCCGCCACAGAGCGCACTAACTACCATCGCTACTTCCTGCTGGTAGCACATCGCCACCACCTCAGGTCTGTGAAAAGATATCCATTTATTATTGAGGATAGTTTTCTTCAAGATAGGTGTCATGCGGCATAATCCTGCATTCTGTAATTATATATGGAAAAAATATATTTATAGATACATTCATGAGATAGGGTCACACGTAAGGTGGAATCATCGTCATTACCTTCACTTGTCAGCCCCAAAACCCTTAGAACATGGTGAGTTTGCATACTTGTGCCAAACTTGAAAATAACTTGCAACTGACGTGCGAAGATTCTAAAGATACGAGACAATACAAGCACCAAGAAGAAATGAAGGTTAGAATTTCATCAGAACAGTGCTCAAAGTGGATTATGAGAGCAAAGGGAACGGTTGCACAAGTGGACTAGAAAAATAATGGTACGCTTGCACCCAGTGGTGGCGATTCCCTATTGAAAATAAAGGAAATGAACTCCTAATAACAAAATTATAGGGGTACGCCAAATCCAAATTGAAATGATTAAGGGCACGGCTTGCTGCCTCGAGTCCCCCACTTTGAGCACTGCACCAGATGCTGTAGACAGGGATGTATTATGGCAAAGACAAAGAGGTCTATTCGCCCCTCTGGATAGTAGAACTGAACCAGCAAACATTGTAATCATATCAACTCAAGTGATGGTACTATAAACGATTAGTTGTCATTATGTTTAATGCTTCGAAAGGAAGCAAATGTAATGTTTTGAACATCAAGCTTTCTCTTGGCCTTACCAAAGCTCGTTGCACTTCGATCCAAAGCAAAGAAACACACTTTAGTTGACTCAGACAGAATATCAATTGATAGTGGTCTCATTTAATCCCGAATAATTGGATACCAGGTTAGCTCTTCAGCAGCAGTTATGTAGCTGCTTATGAGCTAGAACCAGTGTCAACGCAGATATTTACAGGCAATGCCCTATTTATTAATGATAACAAGCACCAATGTTAAATATATTTTTGATTCTGACCTTTGTCCGCTTAATAGTTTCCAATAAGATAAGATAAAATCAATTTTATGATGGTATACTTTCGAGATATTTCACCTTATTCAGTCACATGCCACAATGTGTTGAACAGTGATGGTATCGGCGGACGCCATCTTGAATTCTGGGAGTTTCCCAAGGTTGACAAAATGTCATCAGCCATTTTAATCTTAAATAGATCCTAATTCAAAGTTGCTGACGAAGAAAATACTTAATATCACAATTTGGGGGGTTATATTACATTATTTATTCATATGAAACAATGCATTGAATAGTGATGGTATCTGCGGACACCATCGTGAATTGTGAGAATTGCCCAAGGGTGACAAGGAGTCATTTTCTATTTTTGTCCCAAATATACCCTGCTTGAAAGTTATTAATACAAAAATTTTGTGTATAACTCCTTGGCTGCCGGACTAAAGACTGGGGATAGGAAGGTGCTTGATGAGTTGTTGAGATAGGTTCTGCAAGACAAGTACACACCTGAGTAATTTATACAGATGGCATAGGAGTTTCGCGAGTTTTGGGTGGAAATTTACAACACTGGAACTGCAGAGCTAGGAATGTGTTTGAGGTGAATTTGAAAAAGCTTCGCCCCAAATTTTCCAACGGAACATTTATCATATAAATATGATTATCGCTGCTGAAGTCTGTCGGTATTTTATGCGCACAGGCTCTTGACTGATTTCCGCCTCACTTGTTTAATTTAGTGGTTCATGCAAGCTTTATGTATTTGTTCTCAAGTTCACTGGTAAGAGGTTTTATTGGTGTAAAGTGTATGTGAAATTTTATTCCTCTTATTTCTATATTGAAGTGTTTTTTACTCTTGAACAATAGGGACTATACTGATAGTTGGCGGTTAAGAAGTGGCACGCTGCCGGTAGTTGACGGAGAGAGCTTGGCACACTGTGAGAAAATGGCAGATGCTTTAGGTTTGAAGTCAACTATCCGTTCTCGGCCCTATGCCGGAAAGTGTAATTTCGTACGCGGCCCGACATCGCCAGCCACCATCTGATCGCTTTTTAGTTGGTAAAGTTGAGCGGCCGGCTTGCTTATATCTAATCTAATATATCTGAATCATAGATGCACAATTCGTAGACACCATCACAAAGTGTCGTACCTACAAATTTGGTCGTTTTAAGCTAGGACCATCAGAATTTGACATTTTGTGTATATTTTCTTGTCTCAAATCGACGAATCTCAATCATAAGCCGTTCAAAAGTAATTAACAAAAATATATTACAAGAACATTTAACAAGTATGAGGAGGTATTTTCTGTGAATTGCTCTCCTGAAAAATTAAAAAAGAAAGAGAGATACGACACTTTGTGATGAGGTCTACAAATTGTGGGGCTTAGAAGCAAAAGCTGCAGTTTGTATTTTGGAAACTGACATCTTCATGTAATTCTGTGTATTAAAGTGTCTTATGAAGGTAAAACCCTAATTCTTAGGGTATTTTCTAGTTTTTGGCGTAGGAGCCACAGAATAAAGTACCCATATACTACCACCATATATTTACCACCATAAATTTAATTTTGGCTCTTCAGTAAAATTTTCTGGAGTTGAGATTGCAGGTTTTGCTTCTAAGCCCCACAATTTATGCATTTCTTTGAAAATAAAACCCATACAGCTTTCAAGAAATTTCATCATGTATACATATTTCGACTTATTGTACTTACTAATAAAGTTCGTATTTATTGATTTTAGCCACACAGTATTATGCAAATAATAATGTTCAAATATTGGAAGTAATTTACGAAAGTGACAGCGATACTGGAAATGAATTTGGAAGGAGTTCATTATAATTTAAAGGATCAACATAATTGAGAACATGTTTGAGGATATAAGAGGTAATACAATTATATTCTCTACCTGGCAGAGGAAAGTGAAGAACAACACACATCTCATTCTTACACACGTTTAAACATGTTGCTTTTGTTTACTTTCGTCGGATCATTTTGTCATCACTATCTAAGGCACATGAATATATCAAGCAGTAAGAAACCAATCTCTTGTGATAAAGTGAAATTTTTAACGTTAATCTATGCATTTTCTGTTTATAACTAAGAACTTGTAAATAACGCAATAGTTATGATTTTTATACAATGAACACTTGCCGAATGAGATTATAATTGATAGTAGCTATGTGTAATTCCTGTGCGATAAATGTTTGTTCTTTCACCGGGAATGTTTAGTGTTTGTTTTTCATATATTTTATAAATTATGTTACTTTCCTTTAGGCACGACTTAATATTAGAAAACTAACAATATCAATAAGGAACGATAATGGAAGAAAATCAGAAATTAAAAATGTTTCGTATAGGAAGCAGTTAATTTTATTTGTCATTTTTGAAGTGGCATCTTTATTTCTTTCGATATCAAGTATTGACAAGCATTTGAGTTTTTATGTGAACTTTCCTTTGGTGTAAATAATTTTAGTTGTAGTACCAATGGACGAAGTATCATACTTTACCATATAACGCAGCCTCGAACAGAAATTCTGGAAGTTATTTTATGAATATAAATTTTTATTATTCGTAATGATTAACTAATTATATTTGTAATCTACGTTGCAAAAATTCTAAGGAAAATACTTGATAAAACATTTGAAATTATCTTCGTGGTAAACGTTTCATTGTAACGAGATTTTGGATTATATATTTAAAGATTTGTACAGAGCTCCCGTAATTATAAGTATCTGTTGTTATAAGGATTATCTTAATCAAGAACTCTATTTAGGAGTAATAGGATTGATAAATCTTCAAATATCTCAAGGATCTGGTGGAACTTAAAGTAGAAAGAACTAAAGCAGAGTTAGTGATAATACTCATAACTAACAACCCAGTAATCAAGAGCAGCTAGAACAACACATGATCTGAGACTCTGAGTACGTAAATATAGACAACAACATTTTAACTTAAATATTTATACTTACATTAATACATTTCAGCTACCATAGTTTTATTTTTAAATTACGTTATTTTGTCTAATACTTAGTTTCTGAGTGTAAATAAATTATAGGGAGACATATAATTCATTACTCTACTTATTATTTTTATCCTGGTCCGAGCCTTACATGCATAATTCCAAAAGGAAGATTCAAATTGAAAATTCAAATTCTTTTTGTGTATAACATATGACGTCGGAAGTAAACTTCACTATGCCGCATTTACTAACAATAGAACTAACGGATGTTAGTGAAGTTTACTTCCCATGTATTGTCACATACTGATCTATTACCAACTGTATGTTCTGCTACAAAACTAACTATGCCATGGCTGTTAGTATCTTCAATAAGAGTGTTATTAGATATACAGCACTTCGTCTCCATTCCGAGTTTTGTAAAACGAAATGTGACACGTGTGTTAACCTCTGAATATATCTAATGTATTTCTTGTTATCAAATATATTAGGTAACAGCAATAATTCGTATCGTGTCTTCGCTATGGCAAGTTTTCTTATTTTATCTACATTTGAAATGCAAGAAGTGAAAAACTAATCAGTAATATTTTCTCTTACACTATCTATGTCTATCTGCTAATGCTGAGGGAATTTTGTGATCCCACAGGCGCGTAGAAATGTACTGGTTTCAGGAAACACAATGTGAAGAGGAGTTTCGTCATCAAGAAGTTTTATCAGATATTGCTGAATAGAGACTGGAAAAGATGGACATCTGAGAATGCTATATTATAGGAATAAGAGAGATGTGGAAAAGCTTCCCATCTATTATGCTATTTTCCATGTTTATTTTTCTTTAATTGTAACCGCAAGGCTTTTGAGACCTTAGCAATAAATGCCAACAGTGATGCTTAATTATTAATGAAGCAATTTCCAGTACACGAAGCTATATTTGTCCTACCAGACGCTTCACATTGTTTTCTTTCGATGGATACTAGCTTTGTATGGGGAGCCTTTTTATTAGGGTCCAAACATTCCTTTCCTTTTGAGTTTGACATAAAGGCACTATTTCGCGTCACCGGTAACATTCCTGGACATGAATGATCGGTGTTGTATTCGAGATAATCGATCACGAACAAGGATAGCACAAATAACCGCTAGCTGATTTATGTCATTTGTGCTCAAAGCGTGCGGTATTCACACAACCGATTTCGGATCCTCTCGATGACATACGGTTGACTAGTGAAAGCTCATTACGATATGCCAATTAACGGGTTGTAAATCGCGAATCATCGTGAAACAACGACTTGAAATGGTTTTCACCAGAGCTCGATAGTCTTCGTTTACGTAAACCTTCACTAAGGCCTGTTTAAGACCTCGAAGGTTTCTGTGTTGAGAAGCTATTTACGACTTACTCATACTGTCCAGAGGTAGAAAGAACCACGCTCTGATTAAAGCTTAATCTGAGTATACAAAAGAACGATTATATCAGATCGTGAATATATATAATAGATGGAGGAGCACAATGATTTCTAATGAGGGTACTTTAACCAATTCTAGTTCAAGTTGAATCCGCTGATAGTAAAGTCAAGTGCATGACTCTCTCGATAAGCTCTCAATGACAAATCTTGTCAAAATATGACACGAAACACAGACCATTTCCTGATCTTTAAACGTCGCATTTGAACAACACTTCCAGCTGTGGCGCGGTGCTAGCAGTAATATTTTGCGCTTCACTAGTTCCCCTAGTCATTAATAGCACACCAATTCCCCACAGCGTGTTCTACATCTTTGAAGTTGATTGTGATCTGAATCATTCCCGTTTGCCTGTTAGGTTCAACAATAAGGATAACATTGTTGTGTACATACATAAAACATATTGAGTATCCATCACACTGGTCTTTTTAGGTATAATGAAGATAACATCGGAGCCTCATAGATGAAGGAAAGAATACCTTTCATCCTGCTACTTCAATCCTCTTATCACGTGTATATTCATGTTTCATGTTTTAGTGTCAGCTAATTCATGACGTTTGGTCATGTTCACTTTGAATACCTTTTTATCCTCTTAAATCATTAGTAACGCAACAGAGATCATAAGGTAGGTTCGTTCGAATGGAGAAGAGTAGATGCATGGAGAACCCCAACCAACAGAAGTACCATGAGTATGGGATAAAAGTGTGTTTCTGCTACCAGCCAAAAGATAAGATAACGTGGCATATTTTAATTAAGTAGAAAATAAACCCCGAAGAAATTACACAAGTGAAAAACACCAGTGATTATGTATCCACCAATGTTCGCATTCAGCTACACGATTAGAAAGCAATTTGGAAACAGGCCAGTCACAACACTCACGCTTTAACTTGAAACGGCTTTCACTTGATTTCAGCAATTGGTACCGATTATTATTATTAATCATTACTTTTTACTGTATTTTTCTACTAAATTGGATCCTTTGAAGACTAAAGGTATGTAGATACAGGTCATACAGTTTTAAAATGAGAGAGAAAGATGTTCGAAATATTAATGTTCATATTTGTTTGTAGTAAGCTACTGAAGGACTTCTTCATAAACTATATTTGTAGCTGTACCTTGTGGTGCTAGAATTATCAAGCCGTTGGAAGATCATACTCTAGTGTGCGTGACGTAAAACTGTCCATGTGATAAGTAATCCTCCTTTAAGTCAAACCCTGCTATCTCGAGAGTCTGGGACTTATTTATAGTCATTGCAAAAAAATATTTTCAAGGGAAACTATAGCCTCTCAAAATCAAAAGGATACTCGGATGGTATGTTCTGGGTTCGTGGTATGAACATGGATTCGCCTTGAGCAGAACGTAGCCTAGATCACATTCCTATTGAGAGCTTGTGCCCGTAGTCAGGTACTGCTTCAAAGTTTAGGTGGGTTGAGATTTCTCAAGAACTTTACAGGTACTCCCACTTTTAGGAGAAGTTTATGTCCGGGGGAGGCCTGTAGGATTTAATGTATTTAGAAATTCCACGGGATTGTGAATCACATCACCACTCTGAACTGCCGAGTCTACGGACCAGTACTATACTTGGTCACCGTCGAAAGAATATAAGTGAATTTTGTTTATTGCGGCTTCCGTCTTGTATTTAGGTGTTAAAATGGCACACTGACATAACTATTCCAAGAATTTCTCTTCAATATTCTGCATATCTAGATAAATTTTGGATGTAAGTTCTGTTACATTGGATACAACCTAAACAAGATGATGAGGTAAACTTATTTTCCCTTCAAAAGTAGACACTCTCTCCATGAACAATTTTGAGAAAGATATCAAAAAATTTCCGGCAGCCATGTCACCATTTATGTGGACTCTCACGTCCTTCTAAAGGCATAATTTGTTGATAAGAGGCTATACGTATAAAGATTTGATGCACCACTTTAGTCCATCAGCACGCGTTCCTCTTGGATCCTTCAGCAAATTCTGCCGCAACAACTTTTTTCCTATCCAACAACAATTTCCAAAAATGTTTCCTTCCAAACGTCATAAAACGTATTTACTGCATAAATTTTAAGTTTCTAGCTTAGTCAGTTTGACCTGGGCATTAATATCAGTAAGTCAGGACTTCTGTTATTATATATAGGTTAAGATTATATAAGCTCATTCTCATTATTATAAAAGCTGCTTGGAATCCATTCTATAACATCAAGCTGTATGGAGTAGTGGATAAATCACTTGACAGCTATACTAAGATTTTCGGGTTCAATCCCACCTTACAGCAGGGATTTTTTCTCTATTTTAACAAGAGCAAATAACTTTTTTCTTTTCCTATTTCGAAAAATGCCCTTTGTTTGCTTCCTTACCAAACATCAGTGAAATAGGTTAGTTAAAGTCAGATTAGACGCAAATTTAAAGTTTCTAGCTGAAACCGTTTGACCTGGCTGTTGATATGTCAGTCAGTATAGTTATATTAAACATCACTCTGCTTCTTCCCCTTCTAGGGCCAATATTAAAACAAAACGGTGAAACACGTGTCTAATTATTTAAAAGAAAAGCGTAAATACTAAATGACTTGTTTGTATACTTAAGGGATCCCGAGATATGGGCATTGCATATTTAAAAAGATGGAAACCCAGTTCATTCCTTTCGAAGCCGAATATCAAAAAACCCTTCCTTAGTGGAACGTTACGTCATGAAACCTATGTGCTGTATACATTTTATATTTCCAGGTTAAACCGTTTGGCTTAGGCGTTGATATATCAGTCAGGACTTCTGTTTTTATATGTATAGATTAGTTTTTAAGTCTGACTATGTTAGCCGCTTTCGTAGGTATCATTGTCGGATGTATATTGTTTTGACAACACCAGTGACACCCATGCAACGCTGCAAATTCGCAACGTGATATGTTGGTATTGAGATAAATCTTTTTGCCAAATTTAAGAGTTTCAGGCCAACGGGAACTGTATAGAATTCTAATTGTACCTGACAATTATTGTGAAATTGTTCGTAGAGCCTCCCAGAATAACCATCCTAAATTCCAAATCTGCCTATATGTAAACTTTCTAACTGTTAAAATATTTATGTGTGATATTGAACGTTCGCCTCACACTCTTGGTCCATAGTCTCCAGGATAATTCCTAAATTTGACGAAGTTTATTGCATTCCAGTGAAATATATGAACAAAACTTTTGTTACTATGTTCTCTTGAATTACATAGTATAACTCTAATAATCCTAGTTAGTACCTACACAAGATGCTAATATTTGCATACTCTGGTGAAATTACTCAAAAGAAACAACATTTAAAAAATTGACATTTATTTATTAATTCAGATAATAGAATTACGCTAATTAATATTTCACATTAATTAAAAAAGCATTATTTTGGACAAACGAATAAACTAGAAGCTGATGTACAATTCTTGAAATTCAATATTACCAATTGGTGGCCTGCAATTCAGAAAAGAAAAAGTAAATTAATACACATCAAGCAGGATTATTTAGCTACATCATTTTATGATAGCAACTACCATTAAAACAGTAAATCTGAATATCAATTTATTTTAATTTTGTTAATAGAATAAAGGTAATATAAATATATGGATATCTAATAACGCATTTAATTATGCTCCAAACGTTTTAAATTACGATTTTTTCCTGAACATTTTCATCTTACAAGAACATTTGTGCTTGACATTTTTAAATAAAGAAATGCAATTTTACGTTATAAAGCTAAAGTTTTAAGTTGCGTATCATGACTTTTCTCCATATCTAATATTTAATTGTAGAAACATTGACAATGTATTTTCGTAGATTTGTTTCTTCTGTAATTTTAATATTTATGGTCACTAAAATAGTTACCTTATACACGTAATACAAATATCTATGAGATTCCAATTACGTATCTTAACGAAATAAAAAAAAATACAAGAACAGTGATGAAACTTAAACGTTGTAAACCTTAATCTTTAATAAATTTTCTTAGTTTCTCTATCTCACTCACTCACTCACTCACTCTGTGGCTTATGGAACTGTCAAGTTAATCGCCACAGTAACAATTGCTTGCCATTGGATTCTATCCTATGGAGCACTAAGCCTGTTTTCATAACGAACACCTACTTCTGGAAGATCTCTTCTAATATTGTCCTCCCAACGACGTCTCGGTATTCCTAATGGTCTCGTCCCATCTGGCTTGCCAACCAGGATCTTCGTTTTCCCCACCCGAGCTACATGGCCTGCCCACCTAAGTCGTCACGATTTCATTATTTTTACATCTAGTAAATCGTACAGTCCGTGGAGTTCTCCATTATGCAGTCTCCTCCATAATCCAGTCATCTCGTCGCGTTTCGGTCGGTATATTTTTCTCTAAAAGTTATTTTCAAAAACACGTAATTTATGTTCATCTGCTAGGGTCGTACTCCAACTTTCGCAACCGTAAAATATTACCGGCAGAATAACCGTTCTGTATATTTTCAATTTCAATTTCCTTGATGTTAATAGCGATGTTAAAAGCTTTTGGAATGAATAGAAACACGCGCTGCCCGATACTAACCGACTTTTCATTTCTTCCGTAACCCCCTTTTTGCTTCTTACCTATGCTCCCAATTATTTAAATTTATTTACTTTATCTATGACATCATCCCTAATTCTTATGTTTTTATTTCATTATTTCCCTCTGCTTGTTATCATGTATTTTGTTTTATGTATGTTTACCTGTAGACCTATCTCATCGCACGCTTCTAGTAAGACATCGGTGTTGCTTTGTAGTGCAACTACATCGTCCCCTATTAAATCTACATCAACCGCGTATTATACGAACAGTTGATTCAAAATATTAACTGATAATCCCTTTTTGTCCCTTTAATTTTTAAATCTCATATTTTAACAAACAATTAAACTGTAGTGGTGATAAGGCATCACTTGTTTCAATCCGGTGCGAATCTTGAAACTGTCTAACAAATTATTAGGGAAAGTGCCCTATTATCGGGTACCTTTTATAAAATTGTGACGAAGTGGATTTACTAAAATTGTTAAATTTTTTAATATATCTTCCACATTACATAAATTATTAATACATTAGTGCGCAGCAATAAATTAATGTTGGAAAAGGTACGGAGTAAATTCTCAAAATGTTCAATTTTTACCTTACAGAAAATGGGTTCATAATTTCGGGTGTAGTGGGTGTCAAAGTTCGGGTTGGGAACAAGTATGGCAAATGAAGAAAATATAGCCTAAACTTTGTGTCTAGCTGATGTACCCATATACAAAAATAGCAATTAACGCAGAAGTATGCTGAATGTAGAGTTGTATAATCATTTGTTTACTCAGGTGATTTAGCTTCTACGGATGCAAATATTACACTTGAAAGTACGCCAGCTATACTCCTCTATACCAGCACGAAGTATATGCGCACAATGGAAATATTTAGTAAATTTAATCCACGTGTCGGTGAACCTGTCTGTTGACCATAGCTGCCTGCCATTGGCACTTAAATTAAGACCCACCACTTCGTTTTTTCTTAAGGCATGCTGCATTCAACTGGCCTCTTTGTACCGTCCAAAGCACTTACACATATAAAAGGATACTCCAAACTAGTGTATTAATTTTCGCCTTTTCACTTAACGTTTATCTTCAATGAGAAAATAACCTCAACACAGGTGTATTCATTTTTTTTGCAGCGAATATCACACTCATTTGACTGACACAATATTCCTACACATTACACGAATGACACCAACTTCACAATGGCGACTGGGCGCTTTCTTTTCCGCATATTAGCAATAAACCATGCAGGTGGCAGCAAATTCAACTGGCATAACTGACTACCCTCAATTGGGACACTACCCGAAATTAGGGCCAGCACTCTACCTATCGGCACTCTGCTTTTGGGGTCGCTGAGACACATCTTCACTAGTTGAACCAATTTCTTTAGGATTGCAAATCGTATCAGGATATTGTATAATAGTTTTCCCTTTTGATAGAGTAATATGCTTTCTTAAAATCAATGATTGCTGGTGGACCGTCTCATTGTATTCCCATTTCTTCTATAAAATTTGTCTCAAGACGAAAATCTGGTTCAACGTGGACCTATCTCTTCTAAATCCACATTGGTGATCTCCAATTATTTCATCTACGTATACGTTTAAGTGTGTTAACAGAATATTACTTAATACTTTGTAACAGGTTGGAAATAACGAGATTGCGCGGTCATTATTACAGTCCGATTCTTCGCCTTTGTAAATCCGATCTATTATTGAGGTTTTCCAATCATTTAGGAGCTCGTCCTTTTTCCATGTAACACTTATTAGTTTATATAATTCCTTGATTATCGCCGTTCTTCCTGCTTTAATTAATTCGGCTGGAATATTGTCTATTCATGGTGATTTCGTATTTTTTAATTTCTTTACCGACATTTCGATCTCGATCTCTCTTTTCGTTGAATCCACGCTTCTGAGGTATGAATTTCAGATTCCCCTTTTTGTTCCCGTTGTGCAGATTAAGAATTTTGTTGAAGTCACTTTTCCACACATCGACAATTTTAGTCTAAACCGCCTGAAGATCTTCACGTTCATTTCTAATCATTGTTAACCACGACTAGTAACCTTCTTAACGAGTTTACTCCTCTGTATAGATCTCGTATGTTATTTGTCTTGCCGTTATCCTCTATCTCCTAAATTTTCTGCGTCAAAATTTCTCGCTTTGTTCATGAATAAGAGTGTGGTGTTTCGTTTCGCGTTACTGTAGTGGGTGGTATATGCTTCAGTTTTATTATTTAGCCATGGTTGCCTTGGTTGTGTCCGTTCCTCACGAATCTTAAAGCATTTTTTATCAAACAAAGGTTTGTTTTTCTGTTGTTTTTTCTCACATACACATTCCTTCGATGCGCTCTTAATTGTTTCACGAATTGCCTCCCACATCTTACTTACATCAGTTCCATTATTATTATCATCAAAATTATTATTACTCGATTCGGCTAAGATTTCGAACCTATTTGAAAGTTCAAGTTGGTAACCTGCTTTCATGCTCAGATTATTTAATTGTTTAACTTCGAATTTCAGTTGTTTCGACCCCTTGCTTTCTCTGTTCGCGATGCATAGCTTTTCCCCTATTTTAGTGATCACTAATTGATTGTCGGTGTCACCTTCTACTCCTCTCTACGGCCTAACGTCCATTATTTTAGTGTGTCTTCGTCTATCTACGATTACGTAATCGATCTGGTTGAGAGTTGTGTCGTCCGGAGATACCCATGTGTATTTGTGGATGTATTTGAGTTCAAAGTACGTGCTCTTTACCAGTAGGTTTTTAGAAGTCGCTATTGTTATCTGCCTTCCTCCATTGTTGTTGGTCTTTTCGTGAAGGCTGTATTTGCCTATAGTAGGTCTATATTGTTCTTTCCTCCCTTACCTTTGCATTGAAATTACCCAACACAATTTTCGAACTATACTTTGGAATTTGGTCAAACAGCCTTTCTAGCTCATCGTACAATATATCTTTGTCGTTATCACTGGCCACCTCTGTTGGAGCATAGACATTTATTAAAACCACGTTGCCCAATCGAGTACGTATCATAACGTACGATAGTCTTTCGTTGACGAACTCTATATTCTGAACCGCCCGAAAAATAGTGTTCTTAATGAGCAATCATGTTCCGAAATCGTGAGACTGTTCCCCCGTAGTAGAAAGTGTACTTGCCCTGTGGGATGCTATCCTGACCCTTCCACCGAACTTCTTGTATCCCTAATATGTCTTGCTCGTACTTCTCAGTCTCGCGTACCGCCACTTGAAAAGCATCCGTTTGGTATAACATTCGTACGTTCCACGTTCCTATTCTACCCTATTCTAAGGTCTTTCTAAATCCTGTTCTTGGAGTCCCCTAAAGCAGTCCCCGCCCGGAGATCCGAATGAGGGACTAGTTTACCTACGAGATATTTTACCCCAGGAGAATACATGAACTATCTGTTACTATTTCTTGACATGTTTTAGCGGTGTAGAGTTGTCAGCTCTACGACCTCGCAGTAAATGTTGGCATTCAAGATGTAGTCCTCTGTATATCTCTGAGCCTTGCCGATGCCATTCACCTTCAGCCTCAAAGTGGTAATGCTGCTTCCTCGCACCATGATATTTTTGATCGGGGTTATCTTCCCGTAGCCTTTATAGATCTCTTTACTAAGTGCTAGGAAGTGGTACTGGTTTATTTATCTATTTAGTATTGCTAACTATTCGAGCCTTTGTAGTAAATACGAAAATTAAGCATATGTCTATATACAGTTGACAAATAAATCTCATGAATGAGTGAAACTTTTAAATAAATTATTGATGAAGAATGATAGCAAGTACGTTGTCGTTAAGGTAGCGAAATAAATGTATCCTGCAACTAATTTACATGACAATGATTGTCTCCACAGAAGTGTCATAATTCACTTATTGAAGAACAAACGTTCAATCCCATGATACAATTTAGATATTATTGTTAATATTATTACCAAAATAAGGCGTTTTGAAAGTTAATATTCTTCGAATTAAACTTCTTGGAATAGTAATAGCTTCTTACTTTCATTTTGTTGAGTGATTCATATAAACATTCTATTTTGTACATCATTTTAACGCATGTAAAATTAATTATTCTATTGAAAGTCTTTACAATTTTTCAAACATTCAAGTCAAGAAATCCTAGAAACGTTTAAGCTTCTGTAAATCGTCTATAAGTTAAAGAGCGGAATTTAGGATGATGTAAACTTTTCTTTTGTAATTTTGTTTTTGAAAGTATTTTCACTTGCAGACTCATTGAATACATTTCAAACAATTGGGTTTAACTTTCATCTAGACACTTTGAGTTGTATGGTATGAATAGGTGAAGTTACTGATCTTGAGTGCATTTATAACTGAATATAGAACTAGATTAGCAACGGATTTTATGAGCACATACCTATCTTACTTTCAGTCTAACATACTTAGCGGATCTTCTCCCGTATTGACTGAAATGAAACATAAATAGGCAATTACAAATAACAGAAACAAAGTAAAGTTTTTCAGAAAACAAGTATTTGACAGTAAAACTAGCTTACTTTAAATATATTCTAAAATCAGTGGTGGTAACAAAATGTCTACATGTTTTCTTTAAGATAACCACGTAAGTAATTTTTCTAAGCGGCAAATAATTAACCAAATAAATTTAGAAACTTGTGCTGTTGGGGTTTTCACAAATCAATTAATTGCAACGAACGTTAAAAATGATAGAAGATAGCATTAAACAAATATAAGAGTAATCGTGTTTAGTGAAGAAAACAGGTATATTGCATCTACATTCTCTAGTATCAGAGATGATTCTCAATGAAAGTATTTATCACCAAATGTATTCAGTAAAGACATAGAAAGTTGGTTGTCCAAATGTTCTTCTAAAAGAGAGGATCACACATCAGAATACACTCCCGAACTCTTTCGATATAGTATATTATTTTAATACAAGACACGCTCAAATTATAAATTTAAAACATTAAAATATCGTAATTGAATTACCATTTGAATTCCAAACTTCCGATGTCTAATATGTAACTGCGGTTCAGTCTATTTAATAAAACAATGAATCAGAAGCATAAACGTCTTTCAATTTTCACCGACAACTAATAATTTTTAAAGGATTATTTTATCTGTAATCTGTTTTAAAATATAATCTACACTTTCCATTAACAATAATCTACAATTGCATATTTTTAAATGTCACTTGGACATTTAGAATATTTTGATTTCTATTGAATATAATAAATATGATAACGTTTCTTATGTAACCTTTAAAATAAGGTCTATTATTTTACACATTTATATTCACTATTTACTGTTACACGATTGATACAACTTTCATGTTCCTAAGTAGGATGCGTATGCATATACGCAATGCGAACCATTTCTCTAGCATAGTTTCAGCAGAATGCTTTTAGGTGTATTATTTAATATATATAATTCATGAAATCTCTAAACGATAATAATAATAAGGATCAATTTTATACACAACTAAATACAAAATCTTCTACAAGAGAAGTCACTGAATTGCTCAAGGGCGAAAATGTATAACTAAATGAAAGATAAGCAGCTGTTCATTTCTATTAAATCAGCCCTTCAACTTACTGTCCTCATTGTCAGTGTCGGTATCACCAAGAGCACTGCTAGAATCTTCTTCTCCAGACCTTGGTTCATCTTCGTCTGTTTTGAAAGAAAATAAATTTTGTTATGATTTCGGAAACAGTTTATGAATTACAAGTAAACATCCTCATGATAGAAATGTATATCATGAGAAGTTATGAGCTAGCATTTGCTTCAACTGGAGGATTGCAATGAAAAGTGTTCCAAATATATTTTATAATATTCTAAAAATATTCATGTATTTTCAGAATTTGCAAAGATTTTAATGCCATGAGCCATACATTCTAATATTAGTTAAATATATTCAGCTCAAATCAATACAAAGATTTAATATTTTTCATGAATATTATACAATTTCTTCGTCTCAATTTCAATTATAAAATTTAGAAATGTGAACAGTAGTCTGTTAAATTTATATTTTAAAAGATCCCTTACTAAAAATATATTGAAAATATTTCTGGCCTATTTCACAGATAAGCGGCTATGTCTCAAGAAAATTGTGAACCCGTCTCTGTCTTTTACTCTGACCGCATTATTTGTATGATGAAACTGTTGGTTTATAGCGGCACACTCGTAAAAAAATAATTTTATTTCTAGAATTTTCGTAAGAGAGCTAATATTTCAGAAACGCAATGACATGTTTCTCTTGGTTTTCTAATCAAGTGATCCGTTCCCCAGAATATCCAACAGTATTATCATGTAGCTCTTTATACGAGTAAATCAGAATGCATTGGAATTTTAATCTAAAAATGAAAACAACTGAACTTTCAATCACATCTTTTACTAATAATGTATATTTCTTATTTTATAGCCTAATAGTTTAGTTGCTTTTTTAAAAAGAATGTTACACAATTTCTGGCTAAAACCGTCATTCAAGTTAAATTATACTTTGCACTAAAAATAGGCCTAGAAACGCGTTATGTTTGTTACAATTAACAATAAAACGCCATGAACTAAGTGCTTCTTGGTGATGAATATGAGAAAATCAAAATAGCTGCAAATCCCTTTGTCTTTTATTCTGTGTTTTAGCTACTAACACGCTTCACAAGTGCGTAATTTAATTTTTTTTGCCAATCCAATACATTTATTTAAAGTTTCAGGAAAGAGTGTTTCGCAGGTTAAAAATCTAGCTAGACAATCTTTTTAAATACCCATATTTCAATACTGTACTGTTACTCTTTCCGTAATGTCACTATAATTATTAAAATTATTCATAAATGACGGAAGAGATAGCTTAGATTAATCAAACTTTTAATGATAATTTTTAATTTGTGTTTCGAAACTCTGGGTCGATTTCCTCGATTAATGTTGCGTAAGACATTGTGCCTCCTACCAGAGCTTGAAATGCTGTAATTCTATCCTATCCTTCTATCGTGAAATGCTGTAACCCTATTTTTCTAAACAGTCTTTATGAGTATCATCGTGGGATGGTTCCTTTAAGATAAGCATACGTGTGGTAAACATTAAAGGAGTAATTGTAATCCTTTCATCCATAGTTATACATTGTTCGTAAAAAATGAGGAAGAAACTGATATTAGGTAATTCAATGTAAAACAAAGCAGCTAGAAAAATAAAACATTGAACTGAATTACACTTCATATATGAAATAAATTGATTAATGCCACTTGATGAAAAGCTCTTCTTCGTTTAGACGTCTCTGAAATGTAAATATTATTATGCGGCCACAAGAAAACCAAAACTAGTGCGGCATACTTGTTATGTTGACCAGATACGCTTACCTTACACGCAGTGTTCATTAATTGTATCAATGAATGCGAAGCATTTGGTGTTTTTTGTCATGTGTTCTATAGCGTGCTGACAAGCGGTGGATGAATATCGCACCACCAATCCATGCCACTACCTTTGCCCTGTTTTTGGTATCTTGATACTCCATCACTATAACCAGTAACGTCATTCAGCTTTTGTTTGCGAGGGGTAAAATCGTTTAGGAAAGATCCTCACCTGACCACGGATTTCGCCGGGATTATCAGTTTTGAGGGTGTAAAGTCAAAATTGGGAGAGTGTAAGTGAAGTTTTGAACGCTTTCTATCGATATTTGACTGTAAAAACATTGAACTTGGGAGCGCGCAGAATCAAGAAGGGGAGTCTGGCAGAATTGCTGCGATTTGCTCATCTAACCTATTCCAGGCGAGGTTTTTAATTTATACTCTGCATATACGTAATTAACATGCATATATTCGCTGTTAATATGATACAACTATAACAAGTAACACTCATATCTGACATTAAAAACAGAAGAAACTTTTGTTAACTTTTTGTAAAGTTTTATTTACGGCAGATGAAAAGCTCTAATGTATCAAAATATAACGCCTTGACTTCATTTTAGAAATCATTAACAAGATCGGCAAGATAACATTTCTTAACCTCTCTAGCTCCACAGCCAAATCATCAACAAGACGAGTCGATCATAGGAAATTGATGACCAAAGGTAGTTTTTCAAACTCTTTAGAACAGAAAGAAATCGTTTGTTACAGGCAGTGGTGATTGGCAATGTGACAAAAATTCGCAACGATGAGCTGATAAAAATAAATATCCGATTAAAACAGCGTTCTATGCTGTGGACATATGATATTGAGCTCACTGCTTGAGGTGGACCGGTCGCATTCATTTCGTCGACAATCATTTTGTCGACAGAACATTTTGTCGACAGGACATTTTGTCGATAGTTCATTTTGTCGATAGTTTATTTCGTCGACAGTTCATTTTGTCGACAGTTCATTTTGTCGACAGTTCATTTTGTCGACAATTAGATTTCGTCGACAGATCACTTTGTTGACAGGTACGTTTCGTCGACAATCATTTCGTCGACAATCATTTTGTCGACAGAACATTTTGTCGACAGGACATTTTGTCGATAGTTCATTTTGTCGATAGTTCATTTCGTCGACAGTTCATTTCGTCGACAGTTCATTTTGTCGACAGTTCATTTTGTCGACAATTAGATTTCGTCGACAGATCACTTTGTCGACAGGTACGTTTCGTCGACAGCTCATTTTGTCGACACGTACGTTTCTTCGTCAGATCACTTTGTCGACACGTACGTTTCTTCGTCAGATCACTTTGTCGACAGGTACGTTTCGTCGACAACTCATTTTGTCGACAGGTACGTTTCGTCGACAACTCATTTTGTCGACAGATACGTTTCGTCGACAACTCATTTTGTCGACAGGCACGTTTCGTCGACAGCTCATTTTGTCGACAGGTACGTTTCGTCGACAACTCATTTTGTTGTCAAAGAACTGTCAAAGAACGAAGGAAACCACTTCTAAATGTCCATAGGAGACAATATTAAATTTGTCAAGCTATTAAGGCATACTTGATTTTCTCAATAAACTTCTTTTGTGACATTTCTTGTTTTCTCCCGTTACTCTTCAAGTCTTGTGTAGACTGCGTACGTCTAATTATGGCCAATAGATGAGCATTGTCACTGTTAAATAGGAAATCAGGTCATCTTTGTCTTTGATATTATTTTGACAAGTTTCGATTCAATTCTTTAGAAAGTATTTTGCTGTAGTCTCCTGAGCATATTACATTCTCAAGCCTCGTTTCTCTTTCAAAAGAATAAATTAAACTGCTGGAAGTGTAATAAAGGAACCTGGTCTTGTAAACTAATTATATACAGTAAATATGTTGTCACATAATGGTTTTAGTTTGTTATGGAGTATCATGAGCAACACATTTACTAAATCAAAATCAAAATTTTACTGCTCGATGTTAGAAATACAATTTGTTATTTAACCGTATTAAATACACTCTGTTAAAGCACAACACAACGTTTCGACTACGTCTGTAGCCTTTATCAAGTGTACAGAATATTTTTTTAAAAAATATGCGAATACTTATTGTTGCTAGACCATATTTATTTGTTTGATAAGAACATTGTTTTTTTTTTCTTTAATTCTATACATTTTGATGACGGTTACCCATTCTTGATTTAAACTTCCATATTTGTTTTCATTAACATTATTCGGAATGTAGCAAATGCGATATCCTTCTCTATACACAATAAATGTAGCAGGAATGATCTAAATGTGCGTCTATTGAATTTCGTGTTGAAGCACAGTCAAGAAATATCGTCATTTACTCCAGTGTCCGATTTGTACAATTTCCAGAGAGGGGGGGGGGGGAGATTTTTTCTCAGAAAGTAGAATACCATTTTTATCCGTTCATATCCCAGGCTTGGAGGATATTTCAGAAAGCAGAGCCAGGGAAGAGTTTTGCAGAGAGGTGGAATTCCATCCATCCCTCGCTACAAATCGAACACTGATTTAGTCATTACTGCTCAACAGCAGATTGATAAAAAAAGGAATCTATCACCACTGCAACAGGTATTTGTTTACTATCTTTAAAATCTCAATAAAAGAATCCACCGACAAAATATCATTCTTGAGATATAGAGCAGTGACCAACAAGTAGAAAAATCCTAACAATTTTCAACTCCAGATGAAACTTAAATTATTTTCTTTAAAAATGCGCATAAACATATTTCTAAGTAATAATGTCTATTTCTTTCCTAGGCTCAATTTTTTTTTATAATTTCCTAATTTCTTTATTTAGTTAGTACTAGACTGTGCTACCACTTAAGCGGGCTCTTTAGGGTGTCGCTTTCTTTCCTACTTTCCATCATTCATGTCTGTAGGTTCTTCGAGATAGTGGCTAGGTCTAGACGATTCCACTAACTGTATCAAATTCTAAGACAATTTTCACAAAGGACATTAATTTCAAAACATGAAAATTAATTGAAGTTCTGAAACTAGAGTGACTTCATTATTTATTACTATTTCGTAAATATTGATTGGGTCTGCAATCTGTCGAGTTCTAAGATTTTACTTGGTATGTAATACATTTGAAAAACCTGAAAATTAGTCCGAAGAATACGAAATTTCCAAACACAAATAACTTGCTTAAAAATTAAAATGGGTTCGAAATTTACAGTAAATTCTAAAACCGTATTAACCGATACCATTTTTATACGCAAACCTGACTTTCAGCAAAGTGCTGAAAACTTAGAAATTTTCATCATTAGTATTCCCCCGAAAGCAGCAGATCCTTGAAGATAAGCTAAGCCTTCTCTATTCATCCCGATCTTGCTATATCCTTTTTATCTCAACATACGATTTATCTTCCTTAATATTCTCAAGGAGTTAGATTCGTCTTCTTCCTCTACCTCTCTTTCCCTCAACCATACATTCAATTGCATTCCTCAGTACACATTCTCTGTGCATTCAATGCCCTCTTGCTCTTCTTTATTGTCTCCATAATTGTTCGCTTCTTGCATTCTCTCCTCAACACTTCATTTCTCATCTTCTGTATTCAGCTGGCTTCTCCATTCTATTGTTATCCATGTCCACATTTGAAAGGCATCTAATTTTCTTTCTTCGTTTCGTAGACTGCACGTTTCTTCTCCATACAACACAATACTATAAATAAAACATTTAATTAATCTCTTCATCAACTCTTTGTTCATCAATCCGCAGAAGAGTGAACGCCTGTTTCGCCATTGCTATTCTCGCCTATATCTCTTTTCCACATTCTTAATTACAATATTCCACAAATACGTGAGACTGTCGTAGTTTAACGGTGTAGACCATCCCCACCATCTTGGTACGCACATTCCATTGATTTACATGGGAATTGTTTCACTGGTCTTATATCTCTCAAGAGCATAATTTTTAACTTCTGTTTTCGCCTAGTTTCTCGTCATGATATCTTGGACTCGTGTTATTTTGTAGAAATGCAATATTTTACACACGAACAGTGTAAGTTTCCCTTTACATATTGTGATTCATATAGCAAACTATTAATAATACATTATACTTATATATTTGAAGAAATTTCACGAACCAAAACTATACAAGAGTCAAAATAACCACCAAGACAAATCCGTGAACTTGAATATTCTATTTCTGACAGGCATAAAATGAGTAAAATAATTCCCATGTAAATCAATGGAAAGTGCGTACCAAGATGGCGGGTCTGATCTACATCGTTAAAAAGAAGTGATATTTATAGACCCTATTGTATATTTATTCTATTACGCATTTCATAGCCGGCCGGGTGACCGAGCGGTCTGCGGCGCTAGGCCATCGGCTTGAAGGTCTCGGGTTCGAGTCCCGGCAGGGGCATGGAAGTGGCTTTAAACACTTAACAGCTAAAGGCGAATCTTGACGGGTCGAAGTCCCAAGTTACTAGACTGGCCCATATAAAAATAAAGTTTAAAAAGTTTTATACGCATTTTATTTTTTCGTATTCATTTAAGTCGAAAATTTCCTCACATTGATATGAAACTATCCTTCAGAAAGTAAAAGAGTTAATAATTTAATTCAAGGTTGATTTAAGCAAGTTAAATAAAGAAAAAAAAGAAGTAGTTTATTTATTATTGTTTGTTTAACAAATGTTTTAAATAGAGTTCAATGGCTGGAAAAGGTTTTAAAAGCCATTGATTAATGTTTATATTATTTTTGTATTTATTGAAATTTCACGAGGAAGACGCTAAATGTCACTACTTTTGCTAACGAAAAACTGAAGTGAGCATATTTTTGTATAATGAAAAATTGTTGGCTTTTTTATACTATTAAATGCATATGATTTTATTTTGCTAAAAGGTTATTTGTTTGAGAAAGGAAACTAATTTTATAAATAAGTTATTACTTATTGTCTTGCAAACTAGTATGTACATCAGATGCATAATCAGATAAGTAATGCATATAGCCTATGTCGGGAACAGCGTGTAGAGGTAGTGGTTATATTTTTACTTAATTATATTTTTAGTCCTCTATTTAAACAAATATATTTTCATTGTCGCCTTGCATTTATCTTCTAGTTAGACGTAGTGGAGAGCTTGGCTTTGTCCTTCAAGTTGCTGAAAAGCAGTGACAGGATCATTGTTTGCGTATTCTGCTACATTCGGGTATACGTCCTACTACGTGCAGTAGCTTTGGAGCACGCCTTAGCTTTATGTATTGTCTTCTTTTACGTCCAGGAACCGTTCCAGAGTATTTTTAATAATCTACCACACAGCGACGACGGAGTTAGCTACAAAGGGCAAATTATTTAAACATATATATAGACGAAACGTTTGACCAAGAAGGTACCGTTGAGACTTGGAATGTGGTGACATTTACAGTCTTTACGTTACAAAATGACTTTGTAACGCCCCAGGAAACTCTGACGGTAGTCAGAATGTGTAATTCGGAAACGCCACCAATAAGCGTGGAAACCACCCCGACTGGTAGACGTCACCGTAATATCCTCCGACCTAGCATTTACCTGAGTTACAATTTTTGCCACAAACGAGGGCGGAATAATATAAAATATAATCGGACCTCAATAAATAAAATTAAATAAAATATGGATCTATTCAGCAGAAGCTCAGACGAATGACCGAGAGAGCGAAGGCAGGTCGAAACAGACACTACCTTAAATCGGACTTACGTTCGCTCAAATCACTTCGGACCGACAATAAACATTCATGGTAAACAGGACTGGGAAAAAGACAAGGAGAGGTCAATTGAAGTTGGCAGAACCAGCCCACAAATCACTATTCCCTGTGGTTGCCAGCACGGCTTACTAATGTAAATGAAATAGCTAAATAATGTAGAACATTAAATTCAATACAGTTATGCCTTTGGAAATATGACTTGTTTCGGTGCCTCATTTATGTTTGTCACGGGCCGCTACTGCCTTACACTCCTCACTCAGCACAATGAGTAGGGAGGATAAGACTGCATAAGCGCATATTCCTGAAAATATACTTGTTCTCAGTGTTCGATTGTTATAAACTACGAAGAGGGGATTCTGAGACTAGTAGTTGCTTATACGTTTCAGTCTACTACCTGTTATGGTATAGATACAAAGATTTTGTCCCTGGTTAAGGGGTGTGCACTCGTAAATTTTTCACTCCCGGGACGTTTCAATTTTTATCGTATGTCATACCAATAGCTGTGAAGTGAGGAATAGGCGTAAAACAAAATTGTTAATGGAAATATTTTTTCTCCCAAAAACATTACCGGAACGACGTTCTAGCACGTTCCGGTACCAGTACACCTCTGCCCTGGTTTTGATGATATTCAGAATTAACGACGAGGGATGAAATCCTCACGAACAAGGGAATATCCTTGGTACCCCCCTCGCGACAAATCGAACACTGCTTGTTCACTAAGAGAAGTAGGGTGAACAATTTAGATTTGTCTCTAAATAAGATTCACACTACCGGAAAGGATTTCCTGTGTCACCTAGAGGAACAGGGAAGACGACTACTTACAAGTACATAAACTTGATTTTTATATGGGCTCAGTCTTGTAAGTTGGACTTCGGCCTGTCACGATTCGCCCTTTACCCATTAAAATCCACACCCATGCCCCTGCCTGGACTGGAACCTGTGACCTTCGAGTCGTTGGCCTACCGCCGTAGATCGCACGGCTACCCAGCCGGGACTTACAAGTACATGTTCCTCAAAATTTTGAAGGAAATCCTCCCTCATTAAATGAAAGACAAAGATATCTATTTGAACATTCTATTGAAAATAGAAGGGCAATTTTTTTTTGACATTTCCTCTGTTATACCACAAAAACGCCGGAATAGTATCTGAACTAATAGTATCGTCGCTCCCAGTAGAAAGGTCATCAGGCAGGGAGCTCATCCCTCAGACACAGGGATGTACGCAGAGGGTAGGTGGTCCTGAGGGTCCGTGCCCCCCAAACAATCAGATGTTTTCCCCTGAAATTTGTATAATTTTTTGGCAAAATTACATGCACTTTACGTAAATTTCACATTCACAAAGACCTTCGACCCCCTCCCCCCAAATCAACTTGTGGGTACGTGCCTGCTCAGACGTAAAGAACTTAAAAGAATATTGTCCAACACTTAAACAAAATGTTTAAATGAACAAATTTAACGTGTATAAAATAAGAAATTTCACGTACAAATGACGTATGACAGTTTGAAGCAGAACGTTAACCACAATATGCTAATCAGATCAAATAACTACTTTTCAAAATATTTTAAATTGAGGTAGGTTTATTTTTATTATTTGAATAATTAGGTTAGATATCACGAAGCGCAAAACAAATATTGACCAGTAATTCCGAGATACGCCTTCCTGTGAGGGTGTCACCCCTAAATTATCGACAACACCCCCCCAACTTTAATATTTTTGCGGTGAAAAATCAATAGACACCGTGCAAAACTCCATTTACACCCCACCCTCAAACTAAAAATCCTGGCTTAAACCCTGATATTAATGATCTAGGATTTATAAAATAATGACAATACT
>JAGDQP010003808.1:70863-90539 GCA_022664845.1 Lepisma saccharinum | reverse complement strand
TAGTGGATGAGGCCTCTCCCGGAGGGAGGAGGTGGTCTACTGCTCCCACGCTGACCAGACGTGTTGGGAGAGGAGGGCCGAAGCCCTCAACTGTGATCGCTACCTCTTTATTCAGGTAGCTCCCCAATTGGCCTCACGACGCTGGGTGGACGCCGCACAGGCAACACCATCTGGAGTGTTGAAACGGTCACCCATCCAAACACTGACCAGACCCAGAGCTGCTTGACTTCGGTGATCTTACGGGAACCGGTAGACCAGCTCGGCTAGGGCGTTGCCATATATATATATATATATATATATATATAAAAGGAACCAAGAAAGTTTTGTCGCTTTTTGTGGAGGTCTGTGTTCAATTGGCCCTCACACCGCGAGTTGAATGCGAATGGAGATCAGGTGAAGGTCAGTTGTTGGTTTGGGTATAGCCAACATACTACCTGGTTGTGGTAGTTCAGTTACACCGTGAACGTGCGGAAGGACAGAGTGAACATGGGACCTCCACAGAGCGTCATAAGGGCGTGTATTCTGTACGAGTTCAAACTGGGTTTACCAAGTTTAAGGACGGTGACGAAACACTCGAAGACGCACCACGTGCAGGAAGACCAACACACATACCAAATGAAAATCTTCAGGCAGCAATTGAGGCGAACAGTGGCCAGACATGTGAGGATAGTAAATCTGGGACTACAATTCAGTGTGAGTGGAGAAACTATTCGGCAGCACCTCCATCAACTTGGGAAGCACTACAAGTTGGATCGATGGGTCCCACATGATTTGACTCCGGGCCAGAAGGCAACGCGAACAGACACCTGTGTCTCTTTGCTGTCTCATCTGAGGAAGGAGCCATTTCTGGACAGGATGTTGACTTGTGATGAGAAGTGGGTCCTGTACGAAGCTCCACGGCGGCGTAATCATTGGTTAGTATCCCATGAACCGGTTCCAAACAGCCGAAACCAGCACTGCACCAGAAGAAGGTCCTCCTGTGTGTTTGGTGGACTGCTCGCGGCATCGTGCATCGGGAACTGCTACCAGCTGGTCAGAGCATCAATGCAAATGTGTCCTGTCAGCAGTTGAGCCGTGTTCAAGAAAAATTCAAAACTCTGGAGCCAGCAGTTATGAATCGCAAAGGGGTCTTCCTGTTACAGGACAACGCTAATCCCCACGTGGCTAAGATGACCCGGGACACCATTCTACGCCTTGGATGGGAAACACTATTGCATCCGCCATACTCCCCGGACATTTCACCGTCCGATTTTCACCTGTTCCATTCCTTGGATAATCAGCTTAGAGGACGCCAGTTCAAATCCCTAGTAGAGGTGGAAAATGCACTTGATACCTTCTTCGCTTCACGGCTCACCAAGTTCTACCGCGATGGAATCCATGGTCTTCCAGAACGTTGGCAGAAGGTCGTCGATGCTAATGGGGACTATTTTTGATCTTCCAGGTACGTTTTAGGTGACAGGTCGTTGTTCGAAGGTGGTGGGTGAAAAAGCGCCAGAACTTTCTTGCTTAGCTTATATAGATAGGATGTATCTTTAATGGTGGGTAAACCTTCAGGGGATGATGGAGAATGACAAAAGACGTGATTTAAGCGAAGAAGTTGTCATCCGAAAATGCGTCAGTGCTGAGCTATAGCCCGTCGAAAATGGACCAAAGTAGAACAAAAATTAATAGAACGAAGTGTCGGAGAAAGGTCGGGTCAAAGTAGCGATTGCAGTATGTGCCCTGTAGAGTAGATTCATGCACACATCGATGCGGAACAGTGGCGGCGCATATAACAGCACTGGTTGGGAGCGGAAACATGGGGTCAAACGTACGGGGATGATGGCAAATGACAGAGTAAGCAATGTGAGAGACGGATCCCTAGTGCGAATTGCAAGAGCCGCACGTTGCGTGGTATGCACGTACAATACTCCACACGACAGCGTCCATACATTGTTTGCTGAAAGCCCTATTGCCGAACCCACAAACAACACGTGTTGTCGTGTTAGAAGCGGCATTCGACAAATGTCCTTGCGTTGATATTATACGTTATGTACGTTGGTGGTTGCACACAAACAGAGGAAACAACACGAGGCTCTGTCGCTGTACACCCTCTGTATCAGATGACTCGGCGGTAATGTACATCATCGTTGTGCAGGTGGCGTGTTTCCTTCCCGAACCTGCAGACGGCGTGTTACTATTCCGTGGGTAGTCGCTCAGTATCAGTACCTGTGCGTTGTCTGTGCTGGTGGTCTGGAGAGAGCGTAGTGCGGGAGTGAAATGGCGTTTACGTTGGAAGAACTTGCAGATATGGTGTTCTTGTATGGGCGAGCGAATGGAAACAGTCGTGCAGCTGTAAGGTTGTATCGCACCAGGTATCCAGACAGGCGCCATCCAAGGTACACCATGTTTCTGAGGCTGTTTCGGCGTTTACGGGAAACGGGAAACTTGCGCCCAGTCAGTCACGACCGCGGCAGGCGACGAACAACCAGGACTCCTGACCTTGAAGAAGAGCTTCTTGAGCGTGTGACAGAACACCCGTCGAGCAGCACTAGAGCATAAGCACAAGAAGTGGGTGTTGATCACACTACTGTGTGGAGCGTGGGCGTACTCCGTGAACAACAACAACTACACCCTATCATCCACTGAAAGCGCAAGACCCGCATCCTACAGACTTCGCACCCCGTGTGGTGTTTAGTGAAACGCTAGTGCAGCGCTGTTTGCAAGACCCACAGTTTCTTGCCGCCATACTCTTCACAGATGAGGGCTGTTTCACGCGAGAGTGTGTATTCAATACCCGGAATAGTCATGTGTGGGCCGACGCAAATCCGCATGGTACCATTGTGCATGGACATCAACAGCGATTTGCGGTAAATATCTCGGCAGGCATCGTCGGTGACCAGCTGATAGGACCATATCTCTTACCGCCGCGCTTAACAGCACCAGTGTACGCAGTGTTCCTGCGCGAAACACTCCGTGCATTAGTAGAAGATGTACCTCTTAATGTTCGTGCATGTATATAGTTTCAGCATGACGGGGCCCCAGCACACTTTGGTGCAGCTGCGCGTCAGTGCCTAGACGATGCCTTCCCTCATAGGTGGATCGCAAGGGGTGGTCCTATTGCTTGGCCGGCACGCTCCCCTGATCTGAACCCCATTGATTTCTTCTTGTGGGGTTATGTAAAAGCGCTCGTCTACGACACACATGTCCAGAACGAAGAAACCCTCCTTGCACGCATCCTCGCTGCTTGTGAGATACTTCGCACCAACCCAGGCATCATCGAGCGGATGCGCCAAAACCTATTACGGCGATGGCATGCCTGCATCGCATCCCAGGGACGCCATTTTGAGCAGCTGCTGTGAATGTAAGTACATTTGCTCATTGTGTTTTCGTCCTACCAGTATCATGTGCAGTCTTGTCTAACATTAGTATGTGTCGTTCTACATCACCACACCCAATGTACGATTGTTGTACCTGACCTTCTACCGCAGTCCGTTGTCGTGTATGCCGTACGTATTTCGTGCTTCCTAGGAGCGTTCTGATACTTCGGTGATTTACGTGCTTTGCGATCCCACATTCTGCCACAAACGTCAACAGCCACACTGTATACCGCGTTCCTGACGCTGGAAACGAGCCGCCACGTGTCTACTGGCCTCTTGTCGCGCTGGCACGTCGCCCTGACACTTTTCCCAACGCTCGGCTAGTAATACAGTACATTGCTGTGTTTCCTCGCAAGCGCCGCCACTGTTTCGCATCGATGTGTGCATGAATCACATCTACAGGGCAGATACTGCAATCGTTCCTTTGACCCGACCTTTCTCCGACACTACGTTTTCTAGTTCTCGCTAGTGTGTCGTATTCCATCGCAGTTTCGGCGGGCTCTGGTTCGGGATTGCTGCATTGTGGAACTCGGTATCCGTGTGTACTATAGTAAGTACGACCCATACGGTACCTGCACCGCCTCGTCGGTTATAGCGGAAGTAGAGGACGAACGATTTTGAAATTAAAGAAGAACTAACTCGAGAAATAATCGACCAAGTTCCTCCACAATCGCCGACAAGACCATGCATGCACCGAAGGGGAGTTGATACCGCGAGATGACTAAAAGGGACAGCAATATGTGTTACTTTTCACTGCTAACAGGATGTTAAAATTGTTCAAATGAAGCTCGAATTGCCCCTGATTCAATTTAACAAATAACAAATTTATTGTGCTTATTGACAGTAACAAGAACCAATAATAAATAATTATTTCGTATAACTAAGACACTTGCAAGAATATTGTAATATAAACAATCAACGAAATTCTATTTCGTTCATTTCAAACCACGTTGTGACTTCTCTCCCTATCATGGCGGACATTGTGAAACCTCAATATTTCAAAGACTACACAAAAATATGTCAAACGCAAAAAAGAGCCATTATTACATTACGTGAAATATCCCGGAACATCAATTGGAGCACCATCGTTAATAACACAAACCAACAAGGTTAAAATAGAACATAGCATTATTTTGCCTAACTCCAGCACAGAATAATTACGAATATACAATATATATAAATTTTACATCCATAACATTGGATGTTACACGTACCGATTTCCTTGTCTAACTGCAGAGCAGGAAGACAAGATGGCGCGACCAAACTCGACCGACAACAGCGCCATGACCCCAAAACTAACTCCAAGATAGCAGATCAAAACAAAAAATTTCACTGAACATACAGGAGAAACACCCTTACCAGAAATACAGTATAACAAAAATAATCATAATCACTCATATCAATATACTGCACAGTACAAGAGTTCCCCCCCCCACAAAAACAATAACACGACGATGGAGGCATATTGAGCATCAAAAACACCAGCAAATAAAAACCATGAGAACCACAACTTATTTTGGATGTAATCTTGAAAAATACTTTTTCAAGAGAGACATGACTCCATGCTCTCTTTCCATCATCATCAACGCACGTTACGGTATTCGGAGTACGGAAAGAGTCTATAAGGACCGCGATAAACATTACTCAAAGACTTCGTAATCTTATCTTTCAAAGATTTAACTTGAGCGCGAATGAGAACCTGGTCACCTACTTTGAATGTTACCGGGGCCATCCTCTTATTATAGATCCTCTTTCTCTCTTGCCACGCCTTGTCGATGTTGTTCATGGCATTTTTCCACACTTCCTCATTGTTAGGTATATCTTCATCTTTTATCTCCCATTTGATTAGCAAAGGATCCAAGGGCTCACGTCCTAGGTACATCCTAAAAGGAGAGTACTTGAGCTCGCAGTGCAAGGCTGAATTTAGACAATGTTGTAACTCCGGGAGGAACGTACTCCATCTTGTCTGCTTATCTCCAAGATACGTCCTTAGGCTTTCCTTCATTGTTTTCACGTACTTTTCCACAGAATTACTGCCAGGGAAAAATGTACTAGACCGTGTGTGTTTCATCCTTAAACCATACATAAATTGCTTAAAATAATTAGAACGCCAGTAACCGGCTCCGTCGGTAGTGATCGACTCCACAAACCCAAACTGGCAGAATAATTTATATAAGGCTCTGGATATCGACTGCGATGTTACGGTACGAAGAGGCACTAAATGCAAAAACCTACTTGCATGATCAAGACACAATAACACTGCACTGAACCCGAAACTAGTTGGAAGAGTTCCAGTTAAGTCCAGATACCAGTGTTCATGTACCCTTGTACTAAATTTTGAATTCAATTGACCTTGTTTCTTCTGGTTACTAGCCTTCGCTAACTGTCATTCATGACATGATCTTACATAGGCTCTTACCTGAGAAATACTAGGTAATTATCCCATGTAAAATACTAGGTAATCTTACCCACAGTCTTAAAAACGCATTGATCCTCTGGACACCACTGTGATAGAACCCCAAAATCATGCTCTGTAATTTCTTCGGTAAAACTATTTTGTAAGGATTCGTCTTTGCCCTAGTTCTTTTGTACAGCAATGACTTAGCTAACTTGTAATCACCAGTGTTGCCACCCTTGGATTCTACCTCCTTGTACTCGTCTCTTTTATCAGGTTCCTCTTGTTGTTTTTTCCTGATATCCTCGTGCACCAATGGCAGGGTCCATAAACATGCGTCCCCTTTGCCACTTGACCTCCCTCAGGATCTTCCTCTAAAATATCAAACATCATAGGATCATACATTCGGGATAAAAAATCACTGATCATGTTCTGCTTAGACGATATAAGTTTGATGGTAAAGTCGAATTCCATGTCTTTGTATCAAATTCCCATATCTTTTCATGCTTCGGGGTGAGCGGATGGTATACATCAGTGGGAGCTTGTCCGTGTATACTACGAAGTGATTGCGAAGAAAATGCCTGTAACGCATAATTACGTTATATAACGCCACTAATTCGATAAAATAGGCAGGTCTATTAAAATCAGCTTGTTTTAATCTGCGACTGTAGAACGCACACGCTCTCAGTCGTCCATCCTTATCCTTCTGTGAGATCACTCCCCCAAGACTGTGCAAGGACCCGTCACAGTGTACATAAAATGTCTCGTTCAAATCCGGGATCTTCAAAACAACATTGTCCCGGAACTTTCTTTGATTGCATCCAAGGAATCTTGTTGTAATTCACCCCAGCGAAACGATTCTTTAGCAGATAATAGTTTAGTAATCGGTTCTAGTATATGAGCACAACCCCTCTATATAGGCGGAATAGAAGTTGAGGAAACCTACTAATTTCCTTACGGCCCTTTTGTTCTTCGGAGCAGCAAGTCGTTGTATGGCTTCAACTCTAGATGGTAACATCTCCATCTCACCCCTGCCAACTAAAAAGCCCAGAAACTGCGCTTGAGTTTGGAAAAGACTGATCTTATCCGGGGCAATGGTCAACCCCCTTTGCTTCATTCGGTCAAATACTTTACGAAGCAATCTCTTATGTTCTTCGATCCCCGAGGACATAACAACGATGTCGTCATAATGGAAGAACACCCCTCATCTTCCAACCCGGCGAAAACATCTTTCAACGCTCTCAAGAGCGATTGCGATCCAATCTTCATCCCCATTGGAATACACTGGAATTCTAACAGCTGGCTATCTAACACAAAACAGTGTATTTAGAACATTTCGATGATAGCTTGATCTGAAAATAACTTTTTCCAGCATCAAAAACCGAAATTACATTCGCAGTAGCTAATTTCGAAATGCTTTCCTCCAAATTAGGACAAACATACCCATCTCCCTGAATGATACTATTCAAACGGGAATAGTCAATTATCAAGCACTTGGAACGTGATTTAGAACTAATTAAAAACACGGGAGAGCGGTACTCAGAGACAGACTCTTTCACCACTCCGTCACGCAACAATTCATTAACTATCCGCTTTGCCTCATCTCTATCTGCCATTGATGTATGATACGGTTTTTCACACACAACATAATCATTCTTATACATTACGTGAAATACCCCGGAACATCAATTGGAGCACCATCGTTAATAACACAAACCAACAAGGTTAAAATAGAACATAGCATTATTTTGCCTAACTCCAGCACAGAATAATTACGAATATACAATATATATAAATTTTACATCTATAACATTGGATGTTACACGTACCGATTTCCTTGTCTAACTGCAGAGCAGGAAGACAAGATGGCGCGACCAAACTCGACCGACAACAGCGCCATGACCCAAAAACTAACTCCAAGATAGCAGATCAAAACAAAAAATTTCACTGAATATACAGGAAAAACACCCTTACCAGAAATACAGTATAACAAAAGTAATCATAATCACTCATATCAATATACTACACAGTACACGTGGTGGATATATTATACAACCGCGGATGCGAACGAAAACTATCATACATGGGAACCAAGAGGGCAGCGGTGAAGCAAGAAGAGAGAAATGAAATATGCACAAAACAGAGCCGCAGTTGCTTCATCGTTAAATTCAAATAAATTGCAGATACCGATTTATCACCAACACCAGCGTTATCCATTCAATACTATTACATAGACAATGTCATATACAACTTTAAAACTTCTACGGGAAAATACCGACTAAATCTTGTCGGAAAGTTCTCAACTCATCTTTCGTCAACCTTCCATCTTGCTGCTCCCGTGAAATTAACTTACCTCAAGTAGTCATAATACTACAATCCTGGAAATGACAACTAGGGCTACCATCGCCTTTGATGATGAAATTTGGAAATAACCCTATCTTGGTAATTGCAATCCTGGAAATGACAATTAGTGCCACTATCGCCTCTGGTGATAAAATTTGCAACTAAGTCAATCTTTGTAATTGCACTCCTGGAAATGAAAACCAGCGCCATCATCGCCTCTGGTGTTTAAATGTGGAACTCACAAAATCCTGGAACCTTTGCACACCCTGGAAAAACTGGCACAGGATAAAGGATCTATCAGTTAGCCGCGGGGAAAATGTTGAACGTAGTATTATGACTACTTGAGGTAAGTATGTATGTATGTGTGTGTGTTTGTGTGTGCCACAGTTGATTTCACGGGAGCAGCAAGATAGAAGGTTGACGAAAGATGAGTCGAGAACTTTCCGACAAGATTTAGTCCGTTTTTCCCCGTAGAAGTTTTAAACATGTATGAGACATTGTCTATATAATAGTATTGAATGGATAAAGGCTGGCGTTGATGATAAATCAGTACCTGCAATTTCTTTGAATTTAGAGATGACGCTGATGCGCATCGGTATTGCGCATTTTTCATTTCCCACTGTTACTTCACTGCTCTCCTCTTTGTATGGTATTTTTCGTTTGCGTGTGCGCATGTATAATATATCCACCACTCATTGCTTTATTACGTCTGTTTGCAGTTGAGTCTTGAAGTGCAAAGATATTTCAATTTGTAAGAATCTTGTGCGATTAGCCATTGTGTTTGATTCTGTTCGTATACACTGCTGGTGAATCTGACTGCCTATTCCAACTTTGTGTGAAACAAGTCTTGTTTATATACAGTAAGAATTGCTTTGTGTCTAATATTCTTATTGGTCAAGTGATTTTAAGAAATGTTCAATTCATGCTTTGCTTGCTGCCAAGGAACTTCGAAGTTATGACGAATCAGACGGTGCCCTTGAATGCTGTTAACATTTGTGTTATTATAAAATGTTAGGGTTTCATCCAGTAAAACTTGTTTCCATTATGTTGCTGCATCACCTATATTACTATTGGAACGATCAGGAAACCGTGTTACAAAAATGTAAGTGCAAGGATATTTTTGATCTTGGACACTGCGGGTTTCTCGGAAGTGTGGACAGTAATGAACTGGCATGGAGTTATTATTCCGAGTTATTCACCGAAACTGATGAAGTTATTCCCCCAGACGCAGTAATCTTTTTTGGCTTGCATTGTTGGTCCAGTGACGATAAGCCGATATTGAAGTGGACAGTGATGGCCCTAGTACGGAGAAGACGAGCGGTGGACAATGGCAAGACGAGTACGGAAACATACATTGAACTTGGTACAGAAGAGGATTCTAGTGAAGGTGTGATGCTTAATATTCATGTTCAAGAGTTGATGAGCGATCATCACGTTGATATGATGTATAGGGGCTGCAAAATTTGCGATTTTGAAATTGTAGGTGAACGAGAGAAAACTATCCAAACTTTGAATTTCAAGGGCGTTAAATCAGGATTAATATGTAAAGTCACTTTCCAATCTCGAAGAATCTGCAAAGAATTATTATTCCGGTTGAATGTGTTCCTGATTGTTTTCTAGGTCTATGGATTTTGGTAAAACTACGTGCGGATAAGGAATTTGATAGTTTCAAATACATGAAGAAATTTCTAAGAAGTGGGATAGTGAAGCAGCTATCTTATTTTATAATGCAGAAATGGATTTAATTAGCAAAAATGGTGGAAGTATTGAAGATGGAGACCGATGTCAATAATATTATGGCGATGAGTTTCAGATAAATGTGTACGTATGTGATCCTGAAAGTCGAGAGTATACAATACTGTGTTCAGGACCTGCAGCGGACAGGAAATTGTTTTTAAGATATGAAGAAAATTATTATGATGTCATTGAAACCATGGCTGTCTTCTTGGGAGTGATGAATACTGTTATCATTGCATTACATCTTATGAAAACGCCGGTTCCATAAATGTAAATATTTATGTAGTCATTGTGAAGAGTATCATGACAATATCGATACTAGTAATGATAAGGGTTTGATATACAGATCGTACGTTTCACATTCAAACCGGCTATATTCGACAAAAACACGAAGCCAACGGCAAACCTGTACGTGAATATGTCCTACTTTCTCCTCAGTGTGGGGTAAAAATCGATAGGCGTAGTAGGAAACGAAAACATTTCTGCGGTGAACATTATTGTAAACTGTGCAACATTCATGTCGATGTCCTGTTTTGTTAAACCAACAAAGCCAAAACGAAATGATAATTTCTTGTATATTATTTTTTATGCCGAAAAGATGCTACTAGATGCAGATAAAAACAGAACGTGAACATCAGGCAAACTTTATTTGTGCATCTATCGATGTCATCAATGAAAGAATATGGAACAACATTTTATTGTAGTGTTTGCGGTAATGCAGGTCAGAGGGATTTTGAATTTTATAATATAGAAGCATTTGTGATTCATTTCTTAGAACAAGGTTCCAAGTTTCAAAAAGTAGTAGGGCTTTCTCATAACGGATCCGGTTTTGATACATGAAGTAGTAGTGCGATGTCTCCTGGAAAAAAATTGTAACCTAGCATTATTGGACAAGGACAAAAGATTATTCACTTAGGTGTTAATAATATATTTTTCAGTGATAAATTCTTAGTCATGGGGGTAAAACTATCCAACTTACCATCAAGAATGGGGTGGCAAGAAAATCTCAAGAAAGGGAACTTTCCATACTTTACCTCTTTTAAAATCAGAATTACATAGAATTATGGGCGGACATTGAGCATTTTGACAGTGACTCCAGATTTGAGGATGGACGGGATGCAGTTGTTGCCTGACACGAGGAATGTGTTGAAAGTATAAAGACATTTCAGTTCCAAAAATAAATTTTGAAGTACTGCAAGAATGATGTTTTAATTTTGACACTGGCTTTGATTCGATTTTGAAATCTTATTGAAGAACAAACCAGTGGTATACAGCGTTTCCTGCAAAGAAACACTGTATCCTCGTGTGCTAAGAAGTGCTGACATTTTTGTTATCTTAAAGAAAATACAATTCCAATCATCCCACCCTTAGGTTTTCAGCAACGCGACCAACAAAATAAGACGGCAAAACAATGGTTGAAATATATGGAATATAAAAATAACTTTACATCGTGAACTGCAGGAAATGGAGGTGAAGTTCAATTTAAACACTTTCAATGATGGATATAACAAGAAAAGCTGTACTACTTACGAATTTTATGGCAGTTACTGGCATGAACATACTTGTATTATTCAACTTAGCCGTCATCCTATTGATGATGAGAGACATACATTGGAAGATTGGTACAAGGCAACATTAGCAAATGAGAAATTTCTTGAAAGAGTTGCAAAATTAAAGTTGTATCTATCTGCGAATGTGAGTGGAACAAGCTGGTTCATTCGTCTCCTGAACTTGAGAGTTTTCTAAGAAAAAATGTTGAGAATGATCCCTTATGTACTAAAGGCGTGTTTAAAGGAGGTGTTTACCGAAGGTTTTCGTGAATTATATGAATGTATTGAAGACGAGCATTTAGCATAACTGGACGTAACCACTTTCTATCCCTGGGTGATGTCCAAAAAAACTATGCTTACAGGTAAAATTATATTTCATAAACTGAAAAACATGTTTGATCCTGCTAATGTACATGGAATGGTTTACTGTAAAGTAGATCTTCCTTCGGAAAGACTGATCAAACCATATGTCAATAGTTTCTTAAAAATGAAAGCAGCCAGTGGGAAGAGATGAACCCAGGAAGAAGGAGAGCAAAAATATATTCATAATTATGAAAAAGATTAAGGTATACAAGATATACTAACACAAGATACAACATTACCAGGGATTGAGATATTTTTTTAAAATAATTTTTATTTCTTTATTTGGGAAATGGGCACAAAGGTGATATATTCTACAATGTCGAGTTGTTGGTAATGCTAGAAGCTTCCACGAAATTCTTTGTCGCCTCCCTTGGCAGTACAACATGTCATTTCTATAACAGATAAGAAATCATTGGTGACGTTTAAGGATTTTGAAAATGAAAATTCACCACATGCCTTTACCAATGTTTGAGTAGTGGCCTTCATATTCTCGTGGGATAGGGTTCGATTATATGAATTACTGGACACTGTTGGCATGGAAAGTTAAATTTCTTAAGACACAGACTCAGTTATTTATGTGCAAAACGAGATGAAACATTGCTGTTATGTACATGGGATTACTTTGGACACGTAATGAATGAAATAAAAGACGGATGGGATACAGCTTTATTGGTGCGGGTCCACAAAATTGCAGTTACGCTATAAAGAATCTTCTTACTGGTGAAATGGGGTGCGTTTGTAAAGTTCGTGGTATATATTTGAATTATCGTGCAAGACTGATAATAACATTTGGTCAGTATTATAATTTAGTCACTGAACAGTATGACAGTCGTCAGATCATTAGTCGGAACAATATATTGTGCAAACCATTATACAATATCGTTTCCAAAAGACAGACGAAAACACACCGAGTGGTTAATAATGAAAGACGCCGGTTTTATTCTTCAAACAAGGAAGATTATTTTACTCTTCCGTATGGATATTGTAGTGAACAATATTTGTGTGATAACAAAATACTTTTCGTACAAGTTAAAAATTGTAAAGTTGTGAATCAACCTTTTGTAAAGCAAAAATTTCTGTTGTGAAACGAAACTGAAAAAACCTTTTCTTTGTTGTGAAAACTTTTTTGTGAATCAAAAACAAAAGAATACTTTATTGCAGTGAAACTTAAAACAAAAATCTGAAAACCTTTTGTGAAGTAAAACATATTGAAAACTTTTTGCTGTGAAACTCTTTGTGAAATAAAAAAAACAAAATATTCAAAACTTATTTTGTGAATTTTTTTGTAAACTAAAAACTTTTTAAAAACTTTTTCAGTGAAACTTTTTTGTAAACTAAAAACGTTTTGTTGTGAAAGCTTTTCCGCAAATTGAAAACTTGTTGGGGTGGGACTTTTTTCTGAAACGAGGAAACAAAAATATAAAAAAAATCTTGTGAAACGAAAACAAGATATTTTGTTCTTCATCTTTCATTTATGTTTTAAAAGCTGCAAAGTTTCAAGCAAGAAGTTATCTACAAAAATACAATGACTTGCACTCTGTATTATATAAGAATTTATAGTACATTGTATCATGATACCAAGAAGAAAATGTAAATCAAAATACTTTGTATAGCTTGACTTTTTAACACATTTTATATTATATTATACCAGAAAAATATGTAAAGTATAATAGTTCGTATTACTTTTTTATGTATCACTGTTTTGTATTGTATCCAATCACAATATTTTCTAACATTTAACTTTTTTATTACAGCATTATTTGTATCACTTGTATGGAAACTGTTTAAGAAAATGCAAGACAATATTTCTGTATCACTTGAATTGTTCTAGACTGTGTATATTTACTTATGCACAATAAAAGTTCCTTGTTACTATAAAATCGATTGTTTTATTTCTATACTCAAAAGTCCTAGTGTATATTAATAAAAGTTACACTGAGTGGCAATCTATATTACTACATGTCCACAGATGTAAAGTATCTTTCACCCATAATATTAAGCGTATTTCGCCTCTAGTTTAAAGTCTGTTACCAGCTTCTTATAAGTTGTGAGAACATTATGCAACACATCAGCAGAATAACTGTGGGTTTCCGTTAATGTTCGATATATTTCTTCAAACACATAAAGAGTCGTCAGTACATCCCGCATACGAAGTAAATTGATTTATTTTGATAAGTCTACACACCCATGACCAGTTGAAAGAAATATCGTAAAAGCACTGGTCACAAATTATACTGAAACAAGGTGACCATTTCTCAAGACACACTCAAAAGTCACGTCTGCAAAAATAGTCACAACTAACCATTCTCCTTGTTCCTGATACACCTCAAACGGACAAAGTCACAATGTAATCCTGTCTGCAATTTATTGAATTCGTCAACCAATCAGATTATTTTAAATTCAAATGACGTTATTATCTACAATGGGGGTGCCATGGACACAATGGACGCAATCTTTAAAGGAAGCATTAAAATACCAGTCATTCAGACTAATGGTTATGTTAGCCAAAATCACACAAGTGTATTATAGGTGATATATGACGCAGGGTGTGGTCACTTCTTAAACTTTGTGTTCAATACTCTTTCTACCATTGCTATCATGCGTGGTAAGCAATCTTGTATTACCGAGTATCGCATACGATCTCCGTCAAAGTTATCTCGACTAGTGCCGGTGACAAGATATAGAGGATCCTAATATTCACGTCAGTAAGTAATTAATTATTTACCTGTTGCTCCCTGAAAAGCAACAAAATAAGTCGGCATCAACTCTAGGTGCCTTCTTTCTGGCGAGTGCATATAGTGTACAAATATCATAAAACCAGGTTGTATCTAAAATAACGTTTTCAATACATATTTCAACAAATACTACATTTTAGCAATGGCGGCCAGCCACTTGGTAAGGTAAAACAGGAATACTAGTTTGTCATTCCACACCGTATAGACGGAATCTACAGTAGAATTACAGGGGAAAAACATTTGAATCGTAACCTGAAACACGGGAACAACCGATCTAGTTCTCGTATATATTGTATAAAATGGTTCAGAGCAGTCTTGGAAAATCTAAGCAATCAGACGTTATGCCATTGTAACCCTCCAAAAATACTATTTTGTGATTCAACTATGTGTTTCTAGTACTATAAATATCACCTTTCATGCAATATATTGAATAGATGTACTTACAATCAGTCCCTTTCTGCTAACAAACAGTGAAATATTTACAACTTTGATCTAACAACCTTGCTTTAGCATTCCAATACGTGATTGTGTAAGTACATTTGTCACTTTCAGCACTATAGAATCTCTCTTTCCTGTTAAATATAAGGAATTCTTTCAATTTCTACTGCAGATATGTTTCTAAATCAATTCCTTTCTCGTTAGCTAAACACAAAATACTAGTTTTCTGTCTCAAAATCTCTGTTTAAGATAGTTCAAGTATGTATTTCAATAACATATTGACTAAATCGATTGCAAGAACTTCCTCTCTGCTTCATATATGAAAATTTTCCCTTTGGTGTGTATCTAAGAGGCCAAACATCCTTGTTTTCCCGTCCCATTACCCATCTGAAGTATTTAATATGCGTATGTGCAAGTTCAAAAAACACTTCTCTTCTGAAATATTCATTAAATTCTATTGCAAGCAGTTCCCTTGTGCTAAAGTCTAAGCAAACAACTTTTTCATAGTGTAATTTCCATACTAATCCCTCCTTGGTGTAACATAATCATCAGAAATCTAGTTTCTACTTCAAATAAGTATTTAAATGTCATATAATGAATAAATTTCATTGCAAACATTACCTCATTGTGCTAAAGCCATCAAGTTATTCTTAGTGGAAGTTTGAGATCAAATTGTCTTTTCCCATGCTAACGAGCCAATAAAATACTACTTTCAACATCTGAAGTACTTTAAATGTTACTTACACCTCAGATATTGTCTAAATTCCGCTGCAAGAAGTTCATTCCTGGTAAATTCCATGCAATTAAGCATGTTCTAGTGTAAGATTTATGACAAAAGCACTTCTTTCATGTTAACTACCTAAAATACTAGTTTCAGGCATAAAAATCGTATTGCTAGTAATTCAAATGTGTTTCTACACCTTCAAATGACCGTTTACTCGCTAAATATTAAAACAATTTCATTTCCAACAGTTTCAACCTTTTAACTTTCGAGTAATCAGTTAGTGTAATTTTCATGTCCAAGTACTTCTTTTTCATGTTAACTAGTCTCCAAAACGGCATTATTCAACTCTTCTCGCTGAAGACAGTAAAGTATGCTGTAAATACGACTATTAACTATTTTTTCCATAAAAATAAAAGATCAAACATGCAAAACACCTTTTGTCCACATTAGATACACATCTACTACGGTCACCAAAATCCTACAAATTTTGCTATCTCCGGAGATAAAAATCTCGTTCGTCTATACAAATTATATAAAAACGCATCTAAATGCATGACCGACACTACTTCTGTAGATTATTTATATATTTCGGACACGGAACTATACAATACATGAGATAAACCTCATACGTCTACGTCTACAAAAATGATATAAAACGACTCTAAAGGGATCCAAAAACTTTTCTTGTACACATCTTTTACTGTTCTGAAGGACTAAAATGCCGTTCGATTAAGTGAAATGTATTCTTATGTACCCATATATCGCTGTTATTTATTTCTCTATATAAAAGATATCACAAAATATCGTCAGATATAATCTATTCTTATATATTATAGTATGCGCACATCAATTCTTATATATATTTAAGTAAAAAAAAATATTACAATATGGAGTTGCTTCTTATCTCCTTCTTCTCAAATCAAAAATGTAATGTTTGTTTTCTTACATACTCGCTCTCAACAAAATGCAACTACAGAGTTCCTCATACAACGTCTTGCTTCCAAAAACTTGAATCACTCTCACTCTCTGTCGTCTTCTACAGTGTATATTTGGTTCGCTGTCTCCCCTTCCAGATGACAGTGCAAGTCGAAATAAGCAAAAAATGTTCACTTTTTGTTCAGTTCGCAGGCGGAAGAGGTGTTAAACAGTTTACGACTTCCTGAAAGGTAGGGAAGAAATTGTGGGGGGTCCAGCAAAACAATATCAAATTTTATGACCTGCTTTGTTTATGAATACTCATTTATTCAATAACTTCTACTATTTTTGTTTAATTGGTCTTTTTTTATTTAATTTAATTTCGTGTTTGCTTTTTTCTCTTTAAACTTGTAGAGGAAAAAGGGGGAAATTCAAAGACTCTCTATGTGTTAGTATTTTTGTCCTTGTAGTCCCTCTGTGGATCAGGTTATATAGAATAAACGTAAAACAAAACACTGGCATTTTTTACTTCGAGGCTACACTTGGGGGAAGATACAGGGGTTCGAGGCCTGGTGTTGGCTATCCTGATTAAGGTATCTTTCATCTCTAACAATTTCTACATCCACAATGAAATTGAATCTAGTTTATGATAATTAAAGATTATAACACAATATAAATTCATTGCGTATCCACTATAGAGTGTACATAATATTTGAAATACGATAATACAATAATAATAATAATAAATAATAAAATAGAGATAATTGTTGGATCTAAATCATGAAATGAACAGAAAATAAGTAATAACAAAAACGTACAATAGATAATAAGTATTATTTAATTACGAAACTACTTACAAGGCAAGTTTATAAAGGAGAGGTTTTTTCCAATCTTGCAGTACTTTCCTACTAAGTTGTACCTTCGATGCAAGGTTTGAGTTTTGTTGCTGGTCATTCTGACATGTTCACCAGGTCTTCTCAAGCTAATGTCACAATTTTACCTAATTTAAGGGGAATGAATATGGCCCACCTTAACTTTGTTGATATTTTTTCAGTAAGAAAAACTATTTCTTCGTGCGAATGGACTGAACTATCAAGTTGGGAGACTATTTGGACAAATGAAAAAATAAAACTGTTTCCTAGAAATGATGTACTGAATTGTGATAAATCGAAAACTAAAATGTTGCCAGTGGGCCATATTGTGAACATGGTATTCCCAATAGGGCCCGCTATAGAAAACAAGACCATATGGCAAAAGTGATGTGCAATCTTTCTGTATTACTCATATATGCTACATACTGAGATATATACATTACAAACATACATAATTTATATGACATTCAAAACTAAGAATATTGTATTAATACAAAATGCAAAATTTCGCGAAAAAACTAGTGAATATACAAGAAGAAGAAGATATTGGTAAACAAGAAGTGTAGGACAAACGAGGAAGTTTGGAAAGTTACGTCTCACATGAGGGATAAAGAAATGGTCCGTGATCTTTAGCGGTGATTCCAGCACACTCTCCATGAACGTATTTGCGACACGTCACACACACGCATGTCTGCATCCCTGTCTTCCTGAGAACGTAACAAAACCAAAATTCACAAGACTTGGAACAACTTGGTGTCGGTTTCAAGATTATTAGAAGTAAGCTGCTGAAATTCTGGGCACTTTAAACGTGATGCCACTTGCTTTGTTTTGGTTTTAATCTTCCTATTTTTTGTATTGGAAGCTTCCTTATTACCTGCCATTATCTTTGTTTTAATTACTAAATATTATGATGATGCGTGTTCAGTAATAACATCTCAAATACTCAATTCTTTCATTTTAAACAGTTATGACTGCATTTTACCCAATATACCCGCTCTTGCCGGCGTGTTGCCCAATATGGCCATATTGCGCACTAGACTTCTTTACTTTTTCTGGCGTCTGCTAGTTACAGAATACACTGCATTGCGTCAAACACATTTTATGTTCACGTATGCTCACATATCTACATTATTCATGCATTATACTGATTAGGGTTTCAACAATAGATACTGAAACCAGACATTACTTACTTTGCTAAAATAGCAGCAAATTATTTTCTTCATAAATATTCTACTTCAACTGGAGTTGCTGCCGCTTATGCCACTCGCAAGCAAATGAATCGCGCAAAAATGCTTTCTCTTGTCATGAGGATATAGTTAACGGTGACATCTAGTAGCACCAACGGAAAGCTGCAGAGATCTGGGGGTGTGCCATATTGGTGACGTGGGTAATAATCGGTACACTTACCTTACTTATAGAATAAGACTCTAGCTACAACCATCCTCATCCTTGATCTCAGAACCAGAGCTCAAAAACGGTAACTTTTGATAACACGTCATGACCCGAACATAGGTGACCCAGTCCTAAACTCGACCCGATGACTCGATTGGCCGGAATGGCCCGGGACTCGGTTTTGATCGAAATCACCTCACTGAGTTAACTCGGGGACCCGATGATCGAATGTGGACGCAATTTTTGACCTGTAGTTAGAATCAATCAAAGATAATAATTTGTTAGATTCCTTGAAAAGTGAGCTTATGTACGGGAAGTTTATTTTTGAGAGTTTTAGAAGATTTTAATACTTTTGTCCTATTTAACACTGCAAACACAAAATTCTTTCAGAATAGTCTTTCAGAGGAAGGTATTTGCACTCTTCCGCCGACACTTTTATCTTTTTGAGGATATGAGAATAGTTTCATGTTATTACTATTGTTAGAAACTTCTCGACGTCGTATTTTTTGTACTTTGGGAAGTGACACCCCTGTTCCCGGTCACCGCAGATAGAAAGTCTGTTCAAACGCAAGAGTGTACAAAAGGAAAGAATTAAACCTCTGCTTCCTCGGGCCAGACCTGGTTCCAAGCATAGATTCGGTTCAAAAATTGACCCGATTGTCCAGGTGATCCGTTTCAGCTCTGCTCAGAATCAAAAGACTATGAATAAATTGAAATTCAAAATTCTAATTTATCTCAGAACAGCTCTCGCTGATAGATATCATCATTCAGACATGTGACGGACTTAAGATATTAAAGCAGAAATGATGTAAAGATCAATGAAACTATTTCCTATTGACTTCAATATACTTGT
>JAGDQP010003808.1:48892-70763 GCA_022664845.1 Lepisma saccharinum | reverse complement strand
TTTTTTTTTCGGAGGGAATAGTCACTTCGATACGCCAGAGTCTTCTATTCTAACTCCTTAGTTAACTTGGTGGTACGTACATAGTGAAACAGACAGGTATTGTCCATTTCCATACCGTGTCGATTGACTTACACTGGTTGTTTTACGCGCTGCGAATCACGTACCTTTGTTGCAAACCACAAGCGTATTGTTCAGCTGTGAGAGTTTCATCACTTTTTCCTAGCATATTCCCAGTAAAATCATACTACCAAAAGTAGGGAAAATCCAACGTAGCAATTACTGTAAATGTCAGTATGCCTAACTTCTCCGGGATATATCCTCCCATTAGTGTTAGTGTTAGCGTTAGTTAGCCTCAGCATCGTAAAATTGAAACCTTTCAGAAGTTTGGTGCTCATTTTGCACCTTTTTGCACCATTAATAAAAGGTTTTCCATTTTCCAGCCCTAATTCAGGTTACAGTCATAACTAAAGTTCAGATTATAGTGGTTTATAAAACAAAAAATAATTTATAAAAAGTAACCAAATAATTTTTATATTTTTTAAATAAAAATCTGGTTTTACCGACTGTAAAACTTCTAGGCCTATGGAAAATTAAACGTAAAAGATACATGCAACTTACTTGAAGTGCATAGCTCAAGAATTAAACCATAAATTGAAAAAAAGTAAAGAAATTTATAAATACATACTTTTCTTAAACAATTCGTACTAAAAAGTACAAAGCAATTTTTGTTTATGCACGACTGAAAAGAAAGCATGAGGCGCGCTCTCATAAACAGTCACTTTACAGTCACTAAACAATCTTGATTTGGTGCAAACCATGCTTTTCTTTTTAGTCATACATAAACAAAATTAATTTTTTACTTTTTAGTACGGTTGTTTAAGAAAAGCATGTCTTTAAATATATTTTATATTATTTTTTCAAGCTATTTCGGTGTTTTGTGACCCAAATCCTAAAGTGCTCTGCAACCAGTCAAACGACAGAACATTGCAGCCTAGTATTTATTTTAGGAAAAAGTAGTCCATATTAAAAATATATTAAAATATGCTTTTAAAATATAGAAATATATGAAAGTAGTAACATTGTATTGTCACCCGACTTACGTCACTGTACAAAATTTCATCATTGCATGCCGTCGGAAAAATGGACTAAATGAACGTTGTAAGATTTGAGGGCGCCACGAACCATTATGAACTAAACAAAAGAATGTAAAAGATGTTCGGCACAGCGATAACAAGCGTAAAAAACTGAGAATTAAACATTTGGTCCACATTCGTTTAGATTGAAATAGACTTTCGAGGTTAAATATTTAATACTACTACAACTACTGAAACGGCTACTACTACCACCACAACAACTCCTGCTATTACAACGACAACTACCACAACATAAACTACTACTACAACGACTACTACTGCCACAGCAAGAACTAATACTTCTGCTACAACTGCTACTACTACTATCACTGCTATTACTACAACAACTACTACTACTACCACAACTACTAGTAGTGCTATTACAATAACTATTACTACAATTACTGCCACAACAAGAAATACTACTACTACCATTACTACTACTACTAGTACTACTACTACTACTAGTAAGAACGAACAAACATTAAACTCGTTAAAACAATACATTGTTTGCATAACAATCAAAGATAACAATTTACTGTTCATTTGAAACGAAAATATTGTAATTAAATGTTTCGTGATGCAGTAGAACACGCAAACATATTAAAATGATTACAAGTCAACAACTTGTTATTCACTGGCTTTATCTATAAAGCCAGTCTTTATCTTGATAATTTACCAGATATTATAATACTTTCTCTTCAACTGTTTTCTTATTCCTTCTTTTTTCTTTTAAACAGGGTGTTGCGAAACAACACCGACAAACACACCACAAAAAAATATGAAAGAAGTACATACCATCGAGGGTGTACAAATGCTTCATTTCGGATAGGCTAATGCAAGTGTGGGAAAGTGAAATCTAGAAACTGATATTTGGAATGCCTTTAAAAGTAGAACTGTGGTGGCATGATACACCCAAAGACTTCAAACCTTCACTTCATATCCGAAAATGCGTATTGCAAAATTGTACAGTGGATGCGCAAGGGACTCCTCAAACGAAGTAAAGGATTTCCAGACATTCTCTGGAGTAAATATGAGTAGAAGTAAGCACGAATAAGAGTGATAGAGTGAATTTTGTTTGACTACAGATGCTAAAGATAATCACTGGCATCTAACCGGGCAATGACAACTTCTTTTGCTGATGACAAATATACCAAATGTTCAGTGAAATATACGAAATTTGCTCAATTTTGTTATGCGACTACTTTTTTAAAAAAATCGATCCTTAAAAGAAATCTGTTTGAGGCTTCGATTTGCAATAAACGAATTATTTTTACTTGCTGGAAGGTGCTTATTTCGACCCAGCTTCACTTCAGAGAATTTCTGGGAGTCTCTTACTCCCTTTAGGTAATTCCTTGCGCAACTATTGCACAGTTTTGAAATTTTTGGATAGGGCAGGTTTGAAGTTTTTGAGAGTACCATGCTGTTTCAGTTCTACTGGTAAAAAATATTACAAATATCAAGCTCTAGAGTTCATTTTCCTACGTTTGTGGCAACCTATAGCGCCGAAACAAACCTATAATTGTTCACCCTCAACGGTCTATACTTTTTTCTAATTTTCATTTTAGGAATCTCGTGATGGATTTAGTCGGTGTTGTTTTGCAACACCCTGTATTTATATACTGTGAACCACCGCTAGATACGACTCCCGGTGGTTTGTCTCGCTCTCCTCCGCCGCCTTAAACAATGAAAAATACATCGAAATCGCGCCCCCAAATGTTCTCAATCGCCTGCGTCCCGGGGTAAATGTCCCGTTTTCTCCTCCCTTAGAACTGGGACTCATGAGCGCATATCTAATAGTAAAATATATGAAAAGTGTACATTGGTATTGTAATTTTCGGTTTCTGCAATATTTCCGATGAAATATATGACAATTCATTTCTCATACAACTACTGTAACAATAAGCGCGCGTTACATTTCTCTCCTGGTCGTCTACGAGTAACGCTTCGTTCTATTGCTACCGCTTCGTTCTGTTGTTCGGAACAGGAATTGAAGAACGCAAATCACGGTTCCTTCAGCAGTATCTAGAACTATTTGACCATGATTGGGAAGAGATACTGGAAACATCTCTCATATTTCCCACCACGACATTAGCATCGCTGTGTTTCACATGCAGGCAATATCGATCTCTTCCCCCTTTCCCTCCACGCAGGCTGCGCACTCCTCGTGACAATTACAATGTTCAAGAACCTTGAACGAAACGGAAAAGTGAAGAGACGGGGAAAACGATATAGAGAGAAAGAATAGAGAAGGGTATTCACTCCAGCAAATGGTCCTTCTCTCCTCTACCATCAGTTTGCAAGTTTTACAGAGCAGTCTGAGAAACAAAATATCGAATAGTCAGCGAAACAAATTGAAACAAGCATCTAACACAAACTGTACAGCTATTCTCTTCAGTTGCTGAATGAATGATGTAAGGAAGTTCTCATATTTTTCATTATAGTCTGAGAAAGAAATTAATATTTGTAAATATTTTCCATTCAAGAACTTATTCTCAAATATAGGGTACGTTGAAGTTGAAGTTAAATTCTATAATGTTTGTTGATTGTTTTTAATAATATGTCAGAAGAGTAAGTTTAAGTACGCAAATAACGACTTTGTTTATATCAGTATTTCAATATTCTTAGTTTATTTTAGTTTCCTTATACCAGTAACATAATACGTTTACCATGAAATATGATTTCATAGAAATTAAAAGTACATATTTAAACTCTGAAAGTGAAAAGGAAAATAAGACACATGTGATCACCCACTGACACAAACCTAATCCACATATACTGTATATGTTATCCAGTCAGCGTTTCCAGATTCAAAGCTCGTGATTATGGTTAAATCTGACTTAAATTATACTAAAGTTTCAACTTATCTTTCCCACACCAATTTCTAGTTATAAACTTGTTCTACGCCTCTAATTTCTTCCAAATATTTACGTAATTAAACCGATTTAAATACAAAAGAAACTACACGCAGTTCTTCTTGTGACATACAAACTTACAAAGCGTTCCTGTCGAACTAATGCTATGTCTTAATCTAAATTTTATTATGCAAGCACATCAGCTCGCGAAGCTTGAATAACAAATACTATTTAAACAAAAGCACTTATCTCTTTGCCACTTTAAATTAGCCATTTCATTCAAAAATTGCGCCTGTCCATGTTTGAAAATTTTACAGGAAATAAAAATATTTTTATCTTTCTTCATACATTTTACATTTGTCTCTTCTTTTCAGCTTAGGAATAAATCTAATATATATTATATTCTGGCGTTTTCTATCCACTACTGGAAGAATGCCTCCCCCATTTCCATTCACATATCTTTGTCTGCTGCTATCCTTATCCATGCAGCTCCTGAAAAACGATGAATTTTATCTACCAAGCTTGCATTTAGACGTCGTCTCGCTGATTTCTTTTCTTTGGGAATCTAATGTAGTACATTCGTACTCCATCCTCCATCTGTTCGTCTAGCTATGTGACCGGCCCTTCTCCACTTCATCTTTTTTGCAGTATTGATTATATCTTCAAAATTTGTTTGTGCGCGAATTCATTCATTTGTCTTCCTGTCCCTCATGTCTTCCTATTCCTAGCATGAATCTCTCCATTGTCTTTGTGTGATTCTTAATATTTGAGTCGTTTGCACATCCAATGTCCAAGTTTCACAGCCGTACATCATCACAGGTAATACACATTCATTATAGACTTTATGCTTCCGACACATTGATAAATTGCTTTTCAAAATAAAGTGTAGCCTTCCAAACGAGCTCCACGCCAATTTACATTTTCTATTTATTTCATTCGTCAACTTGGCATTCGATGGTTTGAGCTGCCCTAGGTAACTATAATCACCAACTATGCCTATCGTCTCTCCGTGAATCTTTACTTCCTTCTTTTTCCGTGCTGATTGTGCATTACTTTTGTTTTACTTAAATACATTTTAAGTAATATTTTGGAACTGTGATTTAACAGTTCTTCCATTCTAGTTTGTAGTTCTTCTGCACTGGAAGCAAACAGGATTATATCATCAGCAAATTTTAGGTGATCAAAGTAATCACCATTGATTTTTATTCCAACTTCATCCCCGTTTAAATTTTGGAACACTCACTCCAGGACCGCTGAAAGTACTTTTGGAGAGATTTAAGTCTCCTTGCCTAATCCCTTTTTCCAACTTTATTTTCTTTTACTTTCTTGATGTTAACTAATGATAGTTGTAGCAGTAGAGTAAATGTTTCGCAATAACATGATGTATGTACGTTCGATGCCTTGATGTTCAATTAATTTGAGTACTGCTGCCAAAGAAACCGAATCGAAAGCTTTTTCAAAATCTATCAATCCCAGACACAGTAGAAGCGCATATTCATTAGTCCTTTCTATAACCTCATTCAATGCTTGTATGTGGTCCATTGTGCTAAATCCACGACGAAATCCAGTTTGTTCCCTTCCCTGGTTAAAATCTAAGTTTCGTTCAATTCTGTTGTAAATAACTTTGGTAAACATTTTGCATAGAAGTGAAAGTTTACTAATAGGTATGTAGTTTTCGAAGCGTTGTTTGTCCTCTTTCTTATACAACAAACTAATAATAGCATTATTCCAATTTGATGGTATTTATCTCTCTTCCTCAGGCACATTGAGAATAATTTAGCAAGTTTCTCTTTCATCTTTTCATCTCCCCATTTAAACATCTCTGCTGTGAGTCCATCTTCTCCCGGAGATATTCCATTCTTCATCCCTCGAAGTACTTTATCCACTTCTTTAATTCCGTCTGGGACTTTTACATAATTTTTTTCTGAATCTTATTTTCCTTACTCTTCTTCGTAGTCATACAATTTCTCTGTAAGAAATTTCAAATATTTTTATAATTTACTCATTATTTCTGGTTACGGTTTCCTTAGGTCTCTTAACTGTAATTATTTCCTTTTGCCTATCATGAGCTGTTGTTTGGTTTTCTTCAGGCTCTTGTTTTCCAATATTTTATTTCTAGAAAGATTTTCGTTGTATCTTCGTATGTCCTCTCTTGTTTTCTTCCTTTAGGTTTTATTTAGCTCCATGTACTCAATCTTTTTATATTATTTTCTTTTTCTTTCATTCCCTCCTTTTCTTATCAAGAGTTTAGTTTCTTCTGAGATTTTGCTCTCTCTTTTCTTTTTGATGCCTGCTGTTTCGTTACCTTTTCCTCTTATTTTCTCAGTCAGTATTTTATTTATGCTACTGATACCTCCTTTATCTTCAAAATCTTTCAAGGCGCCGAATCTATTGCTTAGTTTTATCTCAAATGTCTGTCTGTTTTTGCAAGATTTTCTAGATCTAAAATTGACGGGTTTTCTCTGATAAGATTCTTCCTCTTAAGTCTAGTATTTAGTTTCAGCTCAAATCACACCTTCCTATGATCACTTGAGATTTTGAAAATATTCAGAATAGACACGTCTTGAAGATTTTCCTATCATTCAATTAAACGTAGTATATTTCGCTTTTAGCCCCATTTGAGCCTTTCCATGTCAACTTCCCTTGAGCGGTTCTGGAAAAATGTCATGGAAATGAACAGTCTGTTGACTTCTTGGAATTCCAATGACTTTCCATTTCCCTTCTTCTTCTTCGTATTTTTTTCTTGCAAAATCCAAAGTTTCCCACTTCCATGTCACTGCTTTGCTTAATTCCTACTTTTGCATTGAAATCTGCCATTACAATTTTATAATGTGATTTGCTGTTATCTGTATCTCCTCGTTAGGTCTTCGATTTCCTCCTCCAGATGTGACGTTGTTGAAGCATATTCCTATATTATTCCCTTACTGAATCTCTTGTTTAACTTTATTACCATCCGTGCGATTCTATCTGAAATTCCTGCAATTCCTGTGATCCTTTATTTATTATAAACCGAACGCCTGTCGGTTCTCATTTTCTGTTCCTTTGAGTGCCCTAACGGTAGTTACAACGAGTGCCCTAACGGTAGTTACAACTGTTCTTCATTCTTCCTCCTCACTTCTAATAGTCCTATGGTGTCCCACTTAATCCTATTAAGTTCATACTTCAATTCCTCTAATTTTTCCTATCCTGCAAGTGACTGACAGTTTAGAGTCACCACTCATAGGTCCGTTCGAGTTGCCACATTGGAACCATCAGACTAGTGTAACGTCCATGAGCGACTATCTTAAAAATATACCAGATGCTGCTGACGTGGCCGCGGCTTCGGGCGTGGGATAATCTGATGAGCTAAAAGGCGATTATTTGATTAGTAGGTGAAAAGAGGGAAGTAGAGGAAAGAAGAACTCCTACCCGCCTGCTGAAGACGAACTGGGTTCCCAAAAGCACTGGCTTCCCTTCTGAAGACGAGCCAGTACAAGGAATAGGTTGAGAAACTCCGCCTGCCTACTGAAGACGAGCTGGGGTACGCAAATAGCGTTTACCTGCCTGCTGAAGACGATCTGATGCCGGGAATAGGTTGAGGAACTCCTACCTGCCTGCTAAAGATGAACCGACGCTAGGAATAGGTTGAGGAACACCGACATGCCTGCTGAAGACGAGCTGGGTTCCCAAGACCACTGGCCTGCCTGCGGAAGACGTGTCAGTATAAGGAATATGTTGAGGAACTCCACCTGCCTACTGAAGACGAGCTGGAGTAAGCAAATAGCGTTTATCTGACTGCTGAAGACGAGCAGTTTTGAGCACTATGTGGAAGACTAAACGGACGGAAACAAGAAAAAACTGTCTCGTTACTGCCAAACAAGGTTTATTGAAAATCACGATGGGTTTTCACATTTTCAGCTCCTCTCATCAGTAGTAAAGAGTTTAGAAGAATTCACAGAAGGAAATTAAGATTCAAGCAGTATGATATCAGCAGATCTCAGTGCGCTAACAAAATGCGACTTTGTCTCTGCTATTGTTATACTGAATTAAATAGCCTCTATTCTCTTACCACTGTCTCGAGAATTATAGTCACCTACTTTGGAGTTATTGGGAGCAGTTACATTGGTTAGTAACATCATAAACCTTCTTTCGAAGAAAAGAGACAACGCACAAGACAGTTTCAAGACTTCTTTTTTGAAAATAAAGTCAGATGTGAAGAACTAAATGTTAGTCCGGAGGATAACGGAAAAATCGTGCATTTTGGTATACCAACACGAAATTTGGTACAAACGTTCTTTGTGATCACGTAGTTATTTTATGATATGGAGGTATTTTCAAAATCACGTTAATCCAAAATGGCGGCCAATTTTCAAAATTGCTGAACGTAATTACCATGAAAGAACACAAAAGTCGTCTTGTAAATACTAATACAGTGAAATTTAGTATATGTGTTCTTTGTGTTCCACTTGTAATTTTTACATGCAAAAGAATAATTAGTTTGAAAGCTCCTTATAGAAAATGGAGGTCGATTTTCAAACTGGCGGATGTTAATTACAGGAAATAGACGGAAAAACTTGATAACTTGAAATTTAGATGAACTATTCTGTGAATGCTGGTGGTCAGTAAAAGAATAAACTAGTTTCAAACCACAGCTATCTGGAACGGCGGCCAGTTTTCAAATAGCGGATTGTAATTTGAAGAAACTAACGGAAATATTGTTCTTTTCGTTTCGAAACATTTTCTACACGTTTCATTTGCAATTTCCGAATATGAAGATATTTGGAAACAACTTCCTTATTATCTCAATATCACCGTTAGTACTTTCAGGGATATATTTATATTATCATTTAATCTGCTAATCTTGTTTACGTATTTATGCTCAAGATTTCTGTAATATGAGTCATAGACTAACTCTTGTTCTTATCGTTGCAGGAAATGGATTACTCCTTGAAAGAGTGTCTAGAGAAGTCACTTTTGTGCTTGTGTGTGTGAACTTATGTTGTGAGTGACTGAAATAAATATATATGTATTGGTAGTGTGTGAATCTTTGACAATGAAAGAACATTCCAGTTAATAGATACACCATACAGTGAATCAAATAGTGATACTGATTGGGACAAGTGTTTATTTTAACAAAAATAGACCATCGAACATTTAGTATGTCCTAGTAACCCTACTAATACGAGAAAACTTTCCGTAACTGCTTACGATACTATTGCTGCAAATCTTCTGGAATTCCACAAAATTAAGTGCCTGAAAGATAACATAAAAGTAACTCGACTCGATGATGGTGACGGAATTAGAAAGACTTTTCAACGAAGAGGTGCGAAATATCATAAAAGTTGCAGCCTACGGTACAACAAAACTGAACTTCTACGTGCTACTAAACGAGTACTGAACGAACGAGAATCCACTAGTGAGGAAGATTCTTCCTCTTCAAAACGCTTCACAAGGAGCAATGTATCTACAAGTGACAAATCAAAATGTTTCTTCTGTAACGAACCGGAAACGAAGGGACAATCACTTACCAAGGTTGCAACAATAGTTATTGACAATAACGTCCGTCAGTGTGCTATTAATCTACAAGACCAGCTGTTGTTGTCGAAACTCAGCAAAGGTGACATGGTAGCTATTGATGCAGTATACCACAAGCCTTGTTTGGTCGCTCTGTACAATAGAAATAGACTCTATCTTCAGAAATCAGAAGAGAAAGATGTTAACATGTCAGCGCACACGATTGCATTTGCAGAGTTAATTTCCTATATTGAATCGAATATTGATAACGAAGAAGTAGTGACAGTTTTTAAGCTAAGCCATCTCAAAAGCCTACTTTGCAAACGTTTAGAACTATTAGGAGGTGAACCATCGTCTGTCCATTCCACAAGACTTAAAGAGAAGATTCTAAATTATTTTGCAGAACTTAAGGCTCATTCAGACGGCCGTGATATTCTACTGGTTGCACGGAAGGATGTGGGCCCCTCTTTAAGAGCAGCTTGTGCCACTGACGCTGAATTTGAAGCAGTGACTCTGTCTCGAGTGGCTAATATTATAAGAAGAGACATTCTCAAGTTCCGCGATGTATCATTCGAAGGGTCATTTGAAACAGATTCTCAGGAAAACTCAGTATCTGCTTCCCTAATGACTTTGATTGGACTGATTTTGGGTGGTACAGATATAACAAATGAGACTAACTACAAATCACAGAAGTGTTTATCGATTTCTCAGCTACTTTTGTTCAACTTTGAATGTGATCGTCGCCGAGGGGGTACTGGTACAGCGGATACATCAGTAGTTAAATATTCGAACAAATGTGAAACTCCTCTTCCACTGTTTTTGGGCTCTTTTATCCATAGTGAAACCGATCAAAAGAGTTGGTGGATACTATGTATAGGCTTGGTCTCTCGGTATCATATGATCGTGTTCTGAGCTTGTCAGGTGATTTGGGAAACGCAAATATAAAGCATTTTTACAATGTGGGAACTGTGTGTCCTCCGCAACTGAAAATCGGAATTTTTACGACATCAGCTGTAGATAACTTAGACCATAATCCAACATCAACATCGGCACTGGGATCCTTTCACGGGACATCCATTTCGCTACTTCAGCATCCGGATAATTGTGAACAGGGACGAAAATAAGAATTAAACAAAACGCCGTTTGACAGATCAAAAAAGCTTCATAAAGTACCTGCGAGTTACGCTGAGGTCCCGGCAGTATCCACCGCTGGAAAGGAAGTAAACATTCCTTAATACCCAGGAGATGCACAATGTAATAAGTTCTTTAGTAATACAAGCCTTGTAGCTGACAAACAACAATGATGTGAAGAAGTTTGTGAGTCACTTGGCAGAAACTCAACCTCAAATACGAATGTCGATGTGCACTGTACTTGGGCAGCACTTCATTCAAGAAGAGATGAAGCTAATGGAAACGGTGAACAAGTAACTTCTTTAACTGCATTACTTCTTTTGTTTCCCGACGCTTCGAAGTCTGTCGCCATGATTAGGCATTCAATGAACGTAGTGAAGAAGGCAGTGGAAGTATTAAACCATGAACAAGTGCCTGTTATTGCCTGTGACCAACCTCTGTACAAAATCGCCAAGGAAGTCAAATGGTTATGGCCTGAAGAATTCGGAGCAGACCATTTTATTGTAATTCTCGGTGGATTACTTATCAAGCTGACACTTCCAAAATGTCTTGGCTACATTTTGAGCATCAGTGGATGGACTTCAGTGATAGAACAGGCCAGAGTGGTTGCTAGTGGTACTGCTCAGTCTTTTCTGAAAGCTGTTCATGTTAAAACGACTTTCCGAGCGCACCAAATCACTGCATGTGCCTTGTTCTATCTCAGACAACAAGCATACCATGAATATTACAGCAACAATGAAGGGGAGATACTAAATGAACATGAGTGGCAGAAATACATGGAAAACAAGAGCCCACAATTTCACTACTGGCAACTAATAGATAACATCCAATTAAGTGTACTTTCATGGGACAGAGCAATTCAGAATGGAAATTTTCCGAGTTATATTGAAACCCTCTCCAATGTTTTGTGGCTATTTTTTGCGCTTGATCATGTCCATTATGCATGTGCTGTAGCAGTTCACCTACGAGGTATGTCAACACTGTCTCACAAACAACCCGGCGTCTTCCAGGAATTCTGCAAAGGGAAATTCACTGTGCGAAAAACTGGTCGACCATTTTCTCAAATGCCGTTGGACGAAGCTCATGAGCAGAATAACGCCCTCGTAAGGATCAGGAGGAAACATAGGTCTAACTGAAAACCCATCAGCCCTTTTAAGATGGATTGTAAGCGGACCCGAAGTCGCACGCTTCATAAATGAATTCTTCAGTGACCTTCGAACATTGGCTGATCCAGGTTTGCATCACGAAGATATTCCCAGCAAACAGCAAAGGTTTATCAAAGATGTCGATGCGATGGCTGAAGTTATGAACGTAATGGAAAACCCATTTCTAGACGTATACTCTGACTTATTTGTGCTTGATACTGGCGAAGTAGTGGATTCAAGTGTAGCACAGTCTATTCGCAATATGGAAGAAATTGGTAGAAGACAAAGCCAGAAATTTATAGATGACCGTCTTATAAAGCGAACTGTGCCATTAAACAATGTTTTGAAGAAGAACAAGCTACTATTATCTCACTCGAAGTCTGAAGAAAACCTCAGCAAGCACAAACAGCAACTATGTTCTCTGAAGCAAGACCGTAACCTTTTTCTACGCATGTACGTCTCTTGTCAAGCGCGTGATGGAAATCTTCCAACATGAAAATCAACGGTTTTCTCAAGCGTTGGCAGAAAAAGATGGTTTGATGCGATCCGATGGAAAGTCTGATCTACTGAAATGTTTAGAAGATTACCTACGAAAGGACGAGCAAATCATAGAAGAAAAGGTCGATCAGTCTGCAAATATGACCAACATTGATGGCGCAGCTTTAGTCAACATGATGAAGTCAACTTTAACAGACACTTTCGAAGACTATGAAGATAAATTCATTGTATACTTGACCCAAAAATTCAGCCATACAAATATTCTCAGAATTGATGTAATTTTTGATATATGTAGGACTGACAGATTAAAAACATAGACGCGTAGAAAAAGAGGAACAGGTATGCAATAAACTCAAAGTTGACAGATGTGTAATCGTAAAGACATGAAATATTTAACGTTCTTAACTAGTAGCTATATACTTGCATAATGTATAAAATATGTATCAGAGTAACAAACAAGGCTAAGATGAACTTCTCGTATTATAATTATTGTCATCGCCTAATTTTATATGTCATTTAGTACAATTTGCTCAACGGACGAATGTCGCTGTACGTCCAAACGTCTTCTTAAGAAAAAGATGGAAGTATTTACTTGGATACAGCAAAAACCAAAAGAACTAAACATCACAGTTGCCAACCCACCAATCTAACATAAACCTATATCTCTATATATCAAGTGCAACCTGGGAAGAAAGTTGCAAGCAAATGGAACGAATTTCTTCGCGTACAAGCAAACAAAGAGCTTCTCTTACTTTTGGCAGACATAATATCAAAAGCTTCCTTCCGTGGCACGGTTGCTGTAACTTCAGGACAATCTGCTTTCAGCTCGCAGTCGATTGACGTAAGTGGACTTATGCCCTGCAACCACGAGGAAACAGATACTAGGATATTTTTTCACGCTGCGCATGGTCTTTCCAATGGATGTCGCCGTGTCTTTGTACGAACTGTTGATACTGATGCTGTAGTTCTTGGTATTTAAATCGCGTCTAAGCTTCAGTTTGAACAGCTATCTGTATCTTTCGGAACCGGAAGACATTTTAGAATCATCGACGTGAGTGGCATTGCTGCATCTTTTGGCAGCGAACGTTATGAGGCTTTACCAGCGTTTCACGCCCTAACAGGTTCTGACACCACATCTAGATTCGGAGGCAAAGGGAAAGTATCTGCATGGTCGGCATGGCACTCATTCAAAGCCGTGATTCCAGCACTAGCAACACTTTGTCGTTCACCAAGCAAGGAAGATATTGCCAAAATATTTCCTGTTTTAGGAATCTTTGTGGTTGTGCTCTATGATAGATGCAGTCAAGAACAACACGTCAACAGCGCAAGACAAAAACTGTTTGCCCATAAAAATAGAGACATTGAAAACCTTCCGCCAATGCAGGATGCTTTGCAACAGCATGTTCTTTGTGTGTCCTACCAAGCAGGATATGTATGGGGACAAACTCTTCAACCAACACCTTCCTTCTCCCAGTGATTTTGGATGGATACGATCCGCAGATTCAAAGGCTTGGATACCGAGGTTAGTATCTGTTATACTTTTTATGTGTTTTACATTGAAATCTGAATCTTACTTCTATGTCATTGTTTATTCGTGCAATCGTTTCTTTCAGGTAGACAATATTGCCTACAGTTGCAGAAGCATGGAGGCAGATCCTCAAATGCGCTTGTCTAAAGGGATGTGGGGCCCTGGGCAAATGTGTAAAGGCTGATTTAGCATGCACAGCACTCTGCCAGTGCGGAGGTTGTTCTGCAGATGACTAAAATGAAAACCGATCACCATGAACATTTATTATAAATTTTAAGTGTTAACTGTGTTGGACATGTTTTCAACAGATACATTTCCTCAAGCTGCACGGTTTATTTTTAAATGAAAGATATTATGCACGTGAATTTCTACTTGTTAAACGTATATATACTTTTAGTTTCATCCCTAGATATGTTAGAAATGTATATTACTTTGGAAGTTTAAATCTTCAGAACATTCAAACATGTTTAATTAATTTTGTGCCAACCATTTTATGAACAAACAAATGAATAGATAAAGAAAATGCGTATATTATATTTCTATGATAGTTTATTTCCGTTTTACGTTTATTAAAACATTTAAGAGGCATTTACTTTGTAATAACCAAATTCCAGATAATCCATAAATGAAATTGAAAATTTTCTTGAAATATATGTCCGCCATTTTCGATTGAGGGTATTCCTAGAAGGTCTTATATATACATATAAATGACGAGAAGTATACAAAACGTTTCTGTATCAAATTCCAGCTAGTTAGCTCGAAATTTATAATTTCCACTTAGTTTTCCTGAATTTACTTTCGGCCGTTTTGAAAACTGGTCTCCATCTTGAATATCGGCGATTCTCGAAATGCCTCCATATCTTAAAATGAACAAATTGACACACAGAACATCTGTGCCAAGTTTCATGTTAGTATACGAAAGTGCACAATTCTCTTGAAATCATGCATTTATCCTCCGGACTGTTTGTTAAAACCACGTTTTGCAAACAGGCAGACACAGACAAAATCAACTTGCAAGTAACGAAGAGGAGTACTACCTTCGGTCTCTAAGTATTCTGTATTTGGACTATCATGTGAGTAAATTAAATGCATTGTTCGATCCTCATTAACGGCAATGTATGGGCCTTCAACACTTAATACCTCAATTCATTAGTGAAGTAGATTTTGAAGCAGTGACATAGTTCGAATTACGTGTCTGAAATATAAAAATTTACGATGTCACATATACAATGGGAAAAGACTAGTTTTTTTAAATATAAAGAAAAGTGTGTCCAAAATATGCTAGATTGGGAACTTATAGCATTCAACCGATTTCTAATCAACCAAGTGTAAATACATTCTCGAAAGGAAAACCAAACAACATTCTGACTGATACTGACAAAGAACAAGAGTTGGAACTTAACTATCAAACATTTCTACTTATAACTCAAGGACAGCAGGTTAATGAACCAGGAGTATCTGCTGTGAAGGGGAAGGATTTAACAAACGAGGAGGACCTAGGAGATTCTACATTACCTAGTAAGGAGATACATTCCAAGGAGGAAAGTGTGGAAGGACAAAAAGAGCGAAGATTTATTAGTAGTGATAGAAGGGGAAGTGTAAAGGTGATTTAGTACAAGAAGATACTGTGATGGATAAAATAGAAGAATAAACAAATGAACAGGAGAAGAGAGAACTTAACGAAGAATCATTGAGTGTTAGTGAAATATCAACGTTTGAAGACGAAAAGTCTAAGGAAGAGGATCTACTACTGGAAGAGGAGGAACTAGGATTAGAACAAGTAGGCTCATTCAGAAATACACGTAAAAATAGCAAGGCGAGGTGACTTTTACCAATCTTCCCTTAAGAAAGCTAGAAGAAAAAATAGAAGGAAGCCGAAAGTACTTTATCTTAGCTGAGGATAGTATAGTTGACGATATGGTAGATATCGTAAAGTGTGGTTTTACTTTCATTCATTTTTATCTTTTACAAAATAAGTTTCAAGTCATAAAGATCGCGACTTTTGTCGTGTCTTTTCCTGAACAAAATCTGGTTATGGTCTGAAGTGATAAAATATAAACAGAGTAATGGTTGTTCTATTTCTCATCATGAAGTGTTGCAATATGATTTGTGCGGTGTTGTCCCTTTCGTTTTTTTTTAACTAAAACGTGTTGAATTTGCCGACGGATAACCATAACTTGAAAATTAATAACTCTTTATGCGGACCAAAGTAAATATTTCAATTATTTTAGGATGTCCAAACTTTCTATTGAAGAGTTGCTTGCCTATATAAAAGATGATATAACTGGACATGATTCAGAACTAAATATTTGTCGGAGTTATAATGAAAGTAAATGTAATATTTTTGGATAAGGTTTAAGCGAAAAGAGTATACATATTCTGGCCGTTCAAGAGACAAGCTTGAATATCTTACATGCGAGAAATTATAAATATATAAAAAAAAACTTTGACTTACTACAAAAAGTTAGGGTCGGTTTTCTCGTTCAGAGAGATCTTTTTACGAGGAATATTTACATTTCTTCATATGGAAGAACGTACGTCATTAACCTAGAAGGAACAACATTTCTTAATGTTTATATCCAAAGTGGAAACAAACTTGATAATGGGAAAAACTATTCAAAACTTAGGGTCCTATTAGCCGTATACAACCAGTCGCACGACTAGTAGACGGCTTTTAACTATCTAGTGGCGCGACCAGTCATGCGACCAGTTGATCAATTGCGTAAAAACGGAAGGAAAAATATAGTTTACCTAGTACTAAAGATGGTGTCGAGTAGTGAAGAGCTCCTTCTTCTTGCTCTGCTCATAAACAAGAGAAGACATACGGTCAGGAGCTTTCGAAAACATCGTATTGTGAACGTCTCGAAAGAGAGCTGATTGTCTGGATAAAATTAATAATTATTTAGTGTATGAAAGGTGTATGGAAAGTGTATTTTTGGTGTATTTGTCAGATGGTAAAGTCTGTTATGTATTTTTAGCGAGAGGTTTTACTTCGTCGTTCACAGCTAAAATACAGTTAATGCGAATATTTGGTGAACTCTGAGAGCTCATTATGGGTGTTAACTCTAAAGACAGGGATCCGAATTCTCAAAAACTTTCGGCTTGAAATAATATTTTCAAGAATTACATTTTTAGTATCATATTTTAGCAACGATGGTCAAAAGAGCAATTTCGCATCTGTTATTCAATTTAAATCAAATTAAGATAACGTCGTAGAATTAAGATTGCCTAATCCATGTCAAAGTACGAATTCTTACAACAGAATTCTTTCCACATTCATACCTGAATGATAGATGATAAAAGGAATGTAGCTTCTCAATCTCTAAGTTCAGTTTGGTACAACATGAACTAGTGAGCTGTGTTGGTTTCAGTCGACGCTCAACACATTGGCGTTGATCGAAGCGATGAAAAAAAAGAATGAAGATCCGGATCGCTGCTGCACTAATGAGAATAAGCTGAGAATGAGACTGATCCAAGATTTTCATCGGTCTTTTATACTGTTTTACGCCCTTGCAACAAGGTGACGCAAGTTTTTACTTTGACATGTCTTAGGAGGAGTATCCTCGCAATATTGAGGGCAAGGAAACGTTCTCTCTCTCTCTCTCTCTCTCTCTCAATCTGCTTTAAGGTGAATAACACTTAGATATCTGATACAATGAATTGCTTTGTATTGTGCAACGAAAAGTGATGCTTCTCTTGCTCGTTCTTACAAAACATGGCGACTTATATTATTCTCATTTTCGACACAATTATACATAAATTGTATCAAAATTATAAATTTTGGATTTCCTCAATTATTTTTAATAAACTGATTAGTTTAACTATTTTAACACTTAAAGTACATCAGGAGCTAACACTTCTCACTGGAACTTATAGAAAAATTTTATTTTGTCATTTATGACTAAATTATTTTTTTCTTTCAAAAACGAAAGTTTAAAGTTTAAATTAATCATGAAAAATTCTTAATAACACTTAATACTAAAACATAAACATAAGAGAATAAAATATTTTTGAGAATACACAAGATATCGTAAACACTTATTTTAACTTTTTTTTTTTCTCAAAAAATGTTCAGTATTCGTAAATGTTTGTATTCATTTTATTAATATGAAAATTTTTATAAAATGTATTTTTTTAATTCACAGAATCACTGATATATTGATTCTATATAAAACAAAAATGTATTGAGAAATTAAAATTTTGATGAAATGTTTAAAATGGAAAATGTTATTTACATTCAAAGTAAGCACACTAAGATATTACGTTGCTTCATGTAACTGGCTTTTAAAACGTGCGTTATCTTATACGGGAGAAGATTGTTGCTGATGTGTACGGAGTCACTATGTCTGGCTTCACTATACACAACGCTGAAGGTTTATATATCAATCGGTTAGTATGTGCTTAAATGCGGACAGGAATGTTTCCAAGGTTGTATAAGAGTTCGGAGTATTTGCACAGAAGTTAAGATTGTTCGTTTTCGGAAATGATTAGGAAAGTTCAAATAATTGTTGCGATTCGCAATATTTGAAACACTGTTTACATTATAAAACTATTCACTATCTATGGTCACTGGATTACGTACGACATAAATTCGAAGAAAATAAAGTGAAGTGAAAGTTTTTAAGAGTTCATGGTAAAAATTCAAAATTTCGTTAGTCGAAGTATTGTAGTCATTGTTCAAATTCAATAGTTCAGTTTAAAAGTGAAGTAAAAGTTCGAAGTTTTCGAAGTGGTGTAGAAAAAAGTTCAAACATGGAGAAAAATTATATTGGCATGCACTGGATGGAATTAATGTTTGAAGAAGAAAATATCGAAACACAACATCGCGGTGTAGTGACATACGTTCGAGTTCAATCTGGTATTCAACAGAATATTGGTAAGTATTACACTGTTGATATTTCAGATTATTGTTATTGTTCATAATGTTAGTAGAATTGTAACGTATAATCAGTGCAATATCCATAGGTGAAATATAAATCAAACTCATTTTCAAAACACAAATTTACATTAATAACAGTCACTTGAAGAATATATCTGGGATAGACGCAGAATACTGTCGAAATGTCTGAAGAATAATCACTTTCGGGGTCGGAAATAGATCACTTTTTGATAAATGAAAATTTCGTAAATGTTACTTGAAGTTCTGGAAGTTGGTTGGGGGTAATCAATTGGTGTTGAAAATTTTCCAAAGGGATGTTGGAAGATCTCGAAGTTCTACGTTGAATCTCTTGATTGAAGATCAAATTTGATTCAAGATCAATGCTGATAGAAGTTCGAAAGTTCTTGAAGGTTTTTGAATTTTGAAATAATTTGTTTTAAACGTTTCGAATGATTGCAAGACTTTTAGCTCGTTGAATTTAAAATCGAATTATTTACTGCATTGAGGCTTGAAGAAATATTGAACCTGAAGGGTTTGTTCCAAATTTCGGACAAAGAAATTGAAAAAGTAGAAGGATAATAAAGTCCGGAAATAGAAGTGAAGTTACTAGAAATTGACTAAATTGAACTAGAGTGCATAATTCTACATTAAATGTCAATAGGTTGCTAAAAGTTGATTTGGCCTCAGTCAAAGTTCCCTAAAATGCCTTAAATTAAAATTTAAGCTAAAATGAAAATATATTGATAAATGCGGTTATATATACAGGGGTTGGACAAAAAATCTAAAACGTTTGAAAAATTGTGAAAATCATACCTAGTATGGTGTGGGGCCTCCTTTTGCGTCCAAAACAGCTTGGATCCGACGTGGAATGGACGTATACAGCTCCTGAATCGTAGTGTGTGGAATGTTGTACCATTCTTCCTCCAAAACATGCTCCAGTTCCTTAAGGGATGATGGTGGAGGGTAATGAGACCGAACACGCCTTTCTAACACAGACCACAATGGCTCAATGATGTTCAGATCTGGTGATTGTGGGACCCAGGGGAGGTGTGATAGCTCCTGGTCATGCTCCTCAAACCATGATTGCACCGTTTTTGCAGCGTGACAGGGTGCCAAATCATCTTGGTAGATGCCATCACCATCCGGGAACAATGTGAGTAGAGTGAGGCCCACTTTATGGGTGCTCTTTGTAATACCACCTCTATTGTTTGGAAAAACTAGCATGTTCACCTGTCATGTAGGATTATTGTACACAATGGAGAGATTAATGATGTGAGGATGATAAATGATCCTGCGTGACGTTTTAATCGGCTTATCTCGTCACTTTTGCAGGTGCTGTCAGTTTGACATGAACAAAGCGGTGCCGCTACAATGGTGGGTGATGATATACTAGGGCATAGGAGACTTTACAATGTTTTGTTGAACAAAGGAATTTTGCCATCTTTCTTCTACTTGGTTTACTGGTGGCTATTCGTTGGGAAATGATAAATGGTCGTACATGACGGTGTAATCGACTTATTTCATCACTTGTGACAGGGCAGTCAGTTGGACACGATCAAAGGCAGATGCAGAGAGATTGCGATATGTTTTGTAAAGATTAATGTCACAATGGGTTCGTTAGATGCTAGCAATGGTTGATGGATGATGTCCATGTACCTGTAAGACATGAATATAACTAGACGTGACCTTAGAATGAGACGAATACTTTAATATCAGACGTTGGGAATGACGAATGGTTTATTGGGTGCGTTATTTGGACAAAGTGTTGTTAGGAAGGCAATTGTGTTTGAAAAGGACATGAGCTTCAATGACAAGATTAAGGTCTCAGAGGAGAATTAATGTTTTGGATGAAATATGACAAAGCGAACCACTCATGGTTTAGGAAAGGATGTAAGAATGGGTTTTAATTTAACTGAACGCTTTGAATTTGTATAGAACGATAGATCGATTGTCAGCGGGGCAAGTGACAAGGCTTGACGGATGAAGCATGTACGTATGAGGTTGACTTGTTATAGAACTAGGCATGAATAGGTGGATAATAATGATTTGAAAGAACGCTTTGAATCTTTGGTTGAACAATGGTAGAAGAAGAAGGCGAGCCCAATCTGTGCGTGCCTTTTGAAATAGAGAAATGGATAATCCTTTAAAAGACGATATCTACCTGACATGTAAGAATATTGTACACAATGTGAGGATTAATGATGTGGGACTAATAAATGATTCTGCGTGACGGCTGAATGGGCTAAGCTCATGACTTTTAACAGTAGCTGTCAGTAGTATTGTTAAGAGTTGTATGATGGATGACACAGTTGAAGATGCGTAACAATACATGATGTTAAGAAGCTACCAACCATAATGGTTGGTCATGGTATATAATGGAATGACAGATGATTTGAAATTACTGGTGTTGTCAAGCATATTGAATGCCTACAATTGTCTCGTATGGTAGGTCTAGAAGCGATGTCAGTTAGGATGATAATCCATCATGCAATTCTAAGAGCGGTATCTCTCTTTAGAAAGATGGTCGTAGTGACGCCTTGTCTGTGGTGCACAAAACGATTTCTTTATCTCTTTATAAAAAAGAGGATTGCATGAATAGGGAGCCAACAATGTACGGGAGTTGCATGATTTTGAAACGTGTCAAACCCACCGACTCAGCACAGAAGAAGACACCGCAACTAAAATTGAAAGAACACTATTGAATCACAAATACCGTAAAAAAATGGGACGTCATACGAAGTGTATCATCAATCGGTCCGCTTTGCAACAAAAAAAGTAGGAAGAGAAAGGATGGTAGCTGGCAACCGGGAAGGGGGAAGGTTCAGGTACCTTCTTAACAGGAAGGGAGGAGAGAACAGAAAACGTAAGATTGTTAACTAATCAGAGACAGGATGGGTTGAGGGGGAGTGGCCAGGACAACAGGAAAGATACTGTTGAACGCAAGCAACAGGTTGTTATTGTGAGACGGTTAGTGAACTAGTGAACATTGGAACGGAAAGGAAACAATACAGAGGTATGTACTAACAAATATAATTGCAATGTAATTGTAGAATGTTTCACAAGACCGGTTGCAATTACCAATCGTAAAGAACAGAGGTGATAGTAGAACGTAGGCTGACCTGAATTCGAGATAGGTCGGTTCGAATTTTTCAAAAGTTGGGAAAAATGGACAAGTGAATCATGTACACTTGTAGTTAATGTTAATGCAT
>JAGDQP010003808.1:36666-48882 GCA_022664845.1 Lepisma saccharinum | reverse complement strand
AAGTGAATCATGTACACTTGTAGTTAATGTTAATGCATGGAGGAACGATGGTAAACGGGTTCAGAATGTACGTAGTGGCAACAAGGAAGAGAAAAAAGGGTTCAAGGTTTGAACGTTTTGAAATCTGAAAATGGTCCGAGGACCTTGAAACTTTGTATATAGGTCCGGAAGACCAAATGTCCGGGGGTTGGGTCGTCGCCAGGGGGGTTCGAAATTTTGGGTCAAATTTGCTCTAGCTCGAACGGTTCTCGAGATACGAGGGTTCGAAGTGTCAAATTTCGAGAAAATTCGAAAACTTGACACATGGAACAAATAGGTTCAGAAGTCTAAGGACGAAATTAATAGTACGTAAAACGTAGGTCAACTCGAATTCGAGATAGGCAGGTTCGAATGTTTCAAAAGTTGGGGAAAATGGACAAGTGAATCATGTACACTTGTAGTTAATGTTAATGCATGGAGGAACGATGGTAAACGGGTTCAGAATGTACGTAGTGGTAACAAGGAAGAGGAAAAAGGGTTCAAGGTTTGAACGTTTTGAAATCTGAAAATAGTCCGAGGACCTTGAAACTTTGCATATAGGCCCAGAAGACCAAATGTACGTGGGTTGTGTAGGCGCCAGGGGGGTTGGAAATTTTGGGTCAAATTTGCTCTAGCTCGAACTGTTCTCGAGATACGAGGGTTGGAAGTGTCAAATTTCGAGAAAATTCGAAAACTTGACACATGGAACAAATAGGTTCAGAAGTCTAAGGACGAAATTAATAGTACGTAAAACGTAGGTCAACTCGAATTCGAGATAGGTAGGTTCGAATTTTTCAAAAGTTGGGGAAAATGGACAAGTGAATCATGTACACTTGTAGTTAATGTCAATGCGCGGAGGGACGATGGTAAACGGGTTCAGAATGTACGTAGTGGTAACAAGGAGGAGAAAAGACTGCACATTATCATGAAATCGACCCTCCTCGTAACTCTTAGGTTCTCAAAAAGACGGGACGGGCGTAAGCCATAGGCTGTTACCGCCCATACAATTCATTTTATCTTATCTTCTCAAAAAGACTGCAACACTGGACGTGAATGGTGCACAACTGAAGGATGTTCACCAAAATCCGAGCTGACCTTAGTTGCCATCTTCAGTGTTTGCAATGGAATTTATGTAACAATGTCATAACGTTTTTTATCTCTATGGATGTTTATTATTTCAAATAAGTTTTTAATTCATGGTACTTCTCTTTCTTTCTGATACTCATACGATTATTCACTGTAGTGTGTGTTAACCACAAATCGCCTACAGTTCATTCCTAACTTCATGTCTTTTCCTTACTATTTTTAAATTCATTTTCTAGTACTGTAAGGAACGTGCTTTATATACACTTAGAATCATTTCATCCATTCCTTTAATTTAATTTTATTTCTAGCAGCAAGTGGACTTAAACACATGTTTGTTTTTTGTGAATACACTTAGAATCATTCCATCCCGTCTTTCAATGTAAGTTTATTTTATTGGAGGAGTGGAGATTTATCTTCATGGAAGGGATGTTGAACTTTAGAGCTCCAAAATAGCTCTCAAAGGTGTAAGTTCCTGGTATGAAACAAGTATTTAACAACATTCACTCTATGCCTTGGGACAAATTGCTTGCTTTTATACAACATCCTGAAAACATAGGCTACTAAAATTGTCTCAAGAACTTAGAAATGCTTTGCCTGTCGTGTAAGAGATTCTCTTACTCATGTGAGTAATCATAGCTTCCTTATTTCCATATTTTTTAAAGTAATTTTATTTTATTGGAATACATGTTTATTATTATCGGGAAGGTATCGGCCAGAGCTTTATGTTGAAGGTGCTATTTCGGCATTTCCATATTGTAAACTTAAAATTGTTATAACTCAAAATCCTCATCATTAAATATAATAATTTTTTATCTAATCATAATGAAAGAAAAAAATAGTTGTCGAATTTCTTTTTAATCCATAAATAATGTTTAGAGTTATTCTGGATAACAATGCTTTTGATTTAGAATACGCGTTTATGGTATGTTATATTACAAGTATTGAGAGGAACGATTTGGATTCATATTTACAACGTACCCCCTAGAAGGGCAACATTACCCGCTAAAATTAATAATCATCGCTATGTAATAATACTACCTAAATGCCATGAATATGTCGCCAGGGTGCTCGGTGTACGTATTGGGGAGAAGGAGGAGGAGACAAGAGGGTTCAAAGATGGAACACATAAAATCACAATGTGTCTAGCAAAAAAATGTATTTAAACAATGATCCTAAAAGAGTAAAAAACATAGGGAAGGTGTCAAAAAATCTAGCTATGTACTTAAGGATGTAGTACGAGACATAACGTTAAAACACTTTGTGTGGTATCGTTTCAGAGAGAAGGTTAAGGACGCACACTACCGAGAACCTGCAACGATAACATAAATTTACAAGAGCCATCTACGTTAGCGGGAATAAAGGGCAATAGCTAAAGGTACGTCTGCGTAGCAACACACTAATGTAGTAATAAAAAAACATAACATCGTCCCACCCGTACACAAAAGCTGGTATAATAGACTAAATTATGATTTCATCTGTTTCAGAATTCCAAAAGCTGGAGTAAGACACGAACACCTGATCAACGCATCAAAAGCCTTTGTAAAACACCACTACGAACAACTGATCAACTCAGGTAGAAAAGGGACCCGCAAAAGGGTAATAAGGTACGTGTAAACGTAGGAAAACAATAGCATAGGACTGCAAGTAGTAGTAGTAGTAGTAACAGTAATCAAATTCCACAAGAGCATGCCCACGGAGAGGAGCTGGAAAGAAAGCAATGTAAAGGTACGTAAGTTTACTCACATATATATGGTAAAATATAACAATCAGTAAAACTAACCCGTACACAAAAGCTGATACAATAGACTAAAGTATGGTTCATTCATTGCAGATGTCAGCAGACCGAACACGGCAAAGCACCAGAACCGAGCACGGCAAACCACCAGATCCGAGTAAGAGTCAACAAGCAGTTCAGAAAAATAAGGTACGTGTAAACATTTGAATACTAGTAGAAGTAGTAGTAAGAATCACCATCGTCACCTACGCATGAGACCTATGCATACCATCCACAGCTGTAGTCACACCTGCATACGTAAGACTGTTGAAAATAATGCATGCGCAAGACCCTAGACATAGGAATACTAACTTACCTTTAGAAGTACATATATACTAAGTAGAGTACAATCATACCCAGTTGAAGTGAATCACTAACACTACAAGCACGTGCTGTTTACTTCTGTGTAACTCAAAGTGTGCTTTTACTTTGTATTTTGCAGACACGATGAATCCAATTGATGTTGTGTTAGAGAGTTTTGAACACGGAGCGTTACACTCCACAAATGACTGGCTAGAGGCCTGGAGGACCCTGACCCAGTGGGAGGCCCTTGGTCTACGCACGTTGCGGCCCGAGGTAAGGTACCGCTTTATACAAAACCTTTTAGAGTATTGTTGGCACATGATAAATGAAATACTGCAATTATGCCAATTGGGCGGGCAAGTGTTGTACCTTTACGCGACGCGGTAGGTTGAATTTGAACCGTATATTGAAGAGGTCCAACTTCGGTTTTATGGCTTGTGTCATGCGGGCAAAATTGGGGAGGGGCGAATTAATCGCAACACTATACTTCAAATGCTAGGCAAAACCGAGGCCTATGCATTTTGGAATTGGTTAAGGTTAAATCCAGCAACCCCACCACTGAACTATGGTAGAGGTGTTCCACCCCCGACTTGGATTGACCTCCAGAGCGCACCCGTACAGCACCACCGCCATCCGGAGGAGGTGGAAGCACAAGCCGTTGACGCGCTTCTGCCTTCCATCGCGGAAGAAGTTTCTCTGGAGAGTGAGCAGAGGGATGCGCGTGAACGGCAACGCATGGTGGAGGTAGCGCTGGATTTGGAGGAAGATATACTGCGCTCTGTAGGTGGTGTACAACCAACCGTAGATGTACAGGATAGCATACCTCCAAATCCAACGCATCAGGAAAGGATTCCCAGTACGTTCACCCCCTTGGAACCCGAACATACAGAGCATCCTACACCTGCCGCGGACGTTGGAACAGGAAATGAAGGTGTGGTAAGACAAACAAAGGAACCGACGTTAGCCCGTCTGTACGATGATGCTAATCACATCAACGTACAGCCAGGCCCGTCGGGCGCTGTGAATATGTTTAACATACACGAACAGGAAATAGAATCCAAGCACAGAAAAAAGACGGTACTAGTCCCGGAATGGGAAACGTTTGTTCCCCCCACCAACAATATGCAAGGTACCGGAACGCAAGGAAATGGTAACTTTCGCATTATATCTCGTCAACGTCGACAGTATCCTCACTTTGGGATGGAAGGGAGATTCATTGAGATTGACCCTGCAGGCGCTAATGTTGTTGATCCAGAGGAGTATGTTAATGAGCTCTTCCAATTTGCGTTAGCGAACATCATACCCGACCTCCCCCAACCGCGTACGTTGGAATCACGATCGAGAGCACTGCTAGTGAAATCGATCGTCCGATGTACGTGGGTTGGCGGAAAAGGGATGAATTAAACCCAACTGTAATTTTATCAGCTATAGAAAACGTTCTCAACTCGAATGAGACATTTTTATTTGGTCACGTGGTGATAAAGTTACACTGGGTAGATATGCGTACGGGAATGGGAAAAGCAACAAGACGTCGTAACAGGATTATGGAGAAAACAGGTTTCCTCTCCAAGTACACCGTGTCACCTCCAAAATCAGTCCTATGCTTCCCACAGGCGTTGGTTTTAGCCAAGGCCCGTGCAGATAGGAAAAGGAGTAAGTCTGGGAAAAAGAGCAGGCCTTTGGAAATGAAGAGAAAAACAACAGGACCCGGGTTCTGGAGAAGGGAAGCCCAACGTCTGTGTGAAAGAGCAGGGATTGATGTGGAAGCAACAAACGGCTGCGGACGAGAGGAAATTGAGTTGTTCCAGCAACATTTGGGATCGCAGTACAGAATTGTAGTATATGAGAGGAACCTGGATACAAGAGAAGTGAGAGTAATGTACGCAGGTCCTCCTGCAGAAACCCCTCTATATATTCAGTACACCAATGATGAGGAAACGGGTTACGGGCATTAGAGTATGATTACCTATTACCTCATACCTACGGGTCAGGGGGTACTGTGATATGTGTCTTGTCGGGTATCGCGACAGACTACGACATAAATGCAAGTATACCTGTTCGTTTTGCAAAGCCCGCCATACTATCAAGGATGAGGAAAAGGGACGTTTTGAATGTTTAGATTGCCATAGAACATTTCCCTCCTTGGCCTGTAAAACCAATCATAAAAAGGCCTCAAAGAAAGGTAGGTCGGTATGTGACAGAGTTAAGGAATGCCCCGACTGTTTAGCCCTCATAGATACGCAGCGACGTAAAGCCCCGCACGAATGCGGTCAGTATTTTTGTAAACTGTGCCAGAAGCACGTACTCCCACAGCACCAGTGCTTCATTAGAAAATTGGACATGCAAAGGGAAGATAAATATTTATACATTATATATGATGTGGAGACTCTGCTCCTTGCTCCAGTCGCAAAGGGGGACCACCGACATGAAGTTAATCTTGTCTGTGCATCCCACCGATGTCACAAATGTAAAGATAAGGACACTGGTGCCTCATGCATGGTCTGCGGGGATCCTAACAACGGGGGTATTCGCGACTTTTGTTTCAAGACCATGGATGAGTTTATTGAACATGTATTGGAAGAACGGGACCAGTTTCGTCGTACGGTATGTTTAGCACACAATGCGTCCCGTTATGACAGCATACTGGCGGCACGAACAGCGATTGAGGAGCAAGGACTGGGCAAGGAGATTCATATGATTGCCCAAGAAAATAAAATCATTCAAATGTCGCTGCAAAACCACGTTGTCTTCCGGGACACCTATGCCTACATGGGTGTTAAACTAGCAAGTCTCCCCAAAACCCTTGGATTGGATACCAATTTACGAAAAGGTGAATTTCCGTACCTTTTCAACACGGTGGAAAACCAAAACTATACGGGTCCAATTCCACCCTTCGCAATGTTTGACGCGGAGGGTCGTAGCCAAGAGGAGTACGATGCATTGAAGCAATGGCACAACGAGTGTAGTCAGGACGAAAACTACACCTTTGACATGCAGAAGGAACTACTGGCCTACTGTAAAAACGACGTCGACATTTTGTCCGCGGCGGTTATAAAGTTCTCAAATATTATTGAAGAACGAACCGATGGAATTCAGTGTTTTTTATCAAGCGCAACAATAGCTAGTCTGGCTATGGGTGTGTATCGCACTTTGTACATGCCGGAAGACACCATACCTGTAATCCCTCCATTAGGCTAACAGAAACGAGACCGCAGGAGCAAAAAAGCCCTTCAGTGGCTAACGCACATGTCCCGGGTGCACAACCGTGAAATTATACACGCAGCAAATGGAGGAGAGGTCCTCGCGGGCACGTATAAATTAGACGGGTATGCAAAAGAAGGGTCGCAACTTTATGCGTATAAATTCTTGGGTTGCCTATGGCATAGGTGCCCTCGTACGTACCCAAACCTTAGGCACGAACCCTTCGGAGAAGGGGAAAGTCTCGAACAACGTTTTACCCGGTGGAATAATAAAAAACAGTACGTTCAACGACTAGGGTTCAAGGTCATTGAAATATGGGAATGCGCCTGGGACGAGTACATCAAGCACGATAGTCCCATCCAGGAGTTTATTCGAACCGAGTGCGCTGATCTGGAGGCAGGCCTTGTACCCAAACACGCGTTCAAAGGTGGCAGAACAGAAGTATTCCGGTCCCTGTACACTTGTAACGATTCGGAGCGACTACGGTACCTGGATGTAACATCGCTGTACCCATGGGTTATGGCTCGCAAACCCCTACCCGTTGGTCAACCAAAGGTGTACAGGAAAGATTTCCCCGAGTTGAAAGATTGCGAGGGATTATATGACTGTACCGTGGAACCCCCGACATCATTCGCAATTCCTGTTCTTCCCTATACGTGCAACGGCAAACTCATGTTTGCACTATGTCGTACGTGTATGGAAGAACACAACAACGGGGAATGTGGGCACAACAAGGACCAACGGTGTTTTCGCGGGACGTTCTGCACCAACGAATTAAAAAAAGCCATATCCTGTGGATATAAACTCGATAAGATCCATGAGGTATGGCAATATGAAATGCAAGAATGACTGTGTAAGAACTATGTCAATAACTACCTCACCATGAAACAGGAAGCAAGTGGCTTTCCCTCAGAGTGCGTTACAGAAAAACAAAAAAGGGAATACATATATCAGTATGAAGCAAAAGAAGAACTGCAAATGAAGTACGAAAACATTGAGTTGAATACAGGTCTGAGGTGGATATCAAAAATATTTTTAATTCACTTTTCGGTAAATTCGGGCAGCGAACCGATCTGCCTCAGACAAAAATAGTAGAAGACAGTCAGTCATTATTAAACTTGTTACTGGCTCCTCAATATGAGGTTAGCACCGTGGTCCCGGTCCGGGCTGAATCCCTTATTGTTACATACAAAGACGTGGAGAATAAAAACACGCCTCTCCCATTTTCCAACGTAACCCTATCTGCATTAATATCATCATGGGCACGTTTAAGACTGTATGAACTGATTGAGACTGTAGGCTACGATAGAGTCCTGTACGTAGATACAGACTCATTCATGTTCATTGAAAAGAAAGGTGAAAGACCGTTGCTTACCAGACGGGAATTATAACGGGGAACTCACCGATGAAATACCTAGCGGGTGGGAAATGTTTCAGTTCATTCGGTTGGGTCCAAAAAATTATGCGTACCTGATACGTAATTTAACAACAGGGGAAGTCAAAGAAGTATTGAAAATTCGTGGAATTACCCTCAACTTTAGATCACGGAAAGAAATTGACTTCCAACATGACGTTTTATGATCTTATAACTAAAAAGACGGAACACAAAATTATATTTTCCCCGAATAATATCCGGAGAAAGCCAGGGTTTATCATCGTTTCGAGAAAGGAGTACAAGACCCACAAAATGACAACCAGTAAACAGCGACTGGTTATACAAGACGTAACTGTAACGGACTATAAGACTTTACCCTATGGGTATAGACAAGACTAAATGACAGACCTGTGTGTGTGTGTGTGTAAGATAATTTATTTGAATATATGTACATAGGTATGAATGGATGCGAGTGTAGGGGGTCTTTATCGTGAGCATGATGATATAAAAGGGAAATGTACTATAGCAATCCGTTAGTAGCAAGCGACATGTTGCCACTACAACACCCAGCAATGGTCCTAATAGCAGGTCCCTCGAGGGCTGGTAAGACCTGCTTTGTAAACAAACTACTCAAACATAAGGATAAAATGTTTACAGTAAAGTTTAATGAAATCGTTTGGTGCTACGGAGGGGCAGTACCAAACATCACCGTTTCCAATATTAAATTCTACCATGGAATTCCAGAAATGGACACGTTTGACATTGAACGCAATTCACTAATAATTATTGATGATATCATGAGTGAAACGAACCGAGACATTTCGAATCTTTTTACGAAAAATGCACATCATAAAAGCTTAACGGTAATCTTTATTGTGCAAAACCTATTCCCAAAAGGAAAACATGCACGCGACATCTCGCTAAACGCATATTATCTCGTAGTGTTCAAAAACCCACGTGATAAATTACAAATCGAATACCTCGCAAGACAAATAATGCATAGACACAGTAAGGGTGTTGTAGGAGTATTTGAAAAAGCCACTGAAAAAGCACATAGTTACCTCATGTTTGATTTAACGCAGCAAACACCAGATGCATTACGAATACGTACAAATATATTTCCAGATGAAACAATGCATGTCTACGCACATGTAAAAGACATGCATACCCCCATTACGATCAGTTGACATTAAGATGTCAAGCCTACAGCATTACCGGAGTGAGCTCCGTGCACTTTGCAAATGCAAAGGTAAGCAACGGAAACTGATCCTTCAAAAGGCATCGGGGGGACTCATACGTACAATTGCACAGGTGGCAAAAAACACAATAAATGGCAACATTCGCTTGTCTCCACGTCAGAAGCTACGTCTACGTCGGCACAAGAAGACGCTACGTACCCTGTCCCTTGCAAAGAGCAGTATAAAACGCCGTCGACGACTACTTCTACAAAAAGGTGGTGCACTACTACCATTACTATTAGCACCAATCGTAAGTGCAGTAGCCGGAAGTTTCTTTAACCGATAGTATGGCATCGTCACAATTTCAAAAAATGATCCTGGTACCCGAACAGGTAACAGCACAAATGGCATCCACCGTCAAATCGACGGAATCACATCAAGCACGTCTCGATCATGAAATGCAAAACATATTACAAAGGACTGATATTACACCCGAAGAAAAATGGAAAATGTATCAACAGGCTTAGCACAGGTACTTGCAACATACCCCACAGGCACATAAACCAATCGCATTACTCCTACTGGATTCGGACCCAAAGACGGAAACAGCATCTTCAAACCCATTATTCAAGTTAATTCTCGAATCAGTTCCAAAAACACTAAGTCGTAGAACAGGAGTCTTATTAAACCTACTGCACGCATCCAATCGAATCAGTTGGGAATCAACAGGTGTGGTCAGCATAGATCGAAACATTGTTCCAGGTTCCAATATTATTGATCTCGTTAATGAGGTGGTAAGAAAACGTGCACCCCGGCATCCCATTGGTATTCAGTAATTTAAGCAAGTTCTCCAGGAAATTAATATTCCAAAAGAACTAATCAGTTTTCTGTTTGGGGCGGCTGCAGTGCACATTCGGAAAGTAGAGAAACTCACTCTCGCAAAAGCAAAAAAGGGAAAGGCCAGAACAGGGAAACGCAATACCGTACTCCGAAACTTTAAGTATTATAAAATGTAACCATGTCCTTATCCAAAGTGTATTATACCTATAACGATCCAGTATCTCTGGGAAGTATAGCAAAACTCAAACGAAAAACCGGTAGGCTCACACGATTCATTAAACAATGGTTAGCATCACAGGATGCATATACATTACAGGCTCCCGTACGTAAAACCTTTCCACGGAAACAATATTATGTTAGTGGACCAAACGAATTACTACAGATGGATTTGGCGGATATGCAAAATGTGGCAAAGTACAATGATGGGTACAGATACATACTATGTTCCATCGATGTGTTTTCAAGGTATGCGACTTGTATTCCTGTCAAAAATAAAACGGGACCGGTCGTAGCGGAAGCCATTACATCCATTCTGAAAACGCTCAAACTACCGTTAGCACACTGTCAAACAGATCTAGGTACGGAATTTTACAACCAACACGTAAAACGTGTATTTGATAGGTATGAAGTCAATCATTACAGTGTACATTCGGAAATGAAAGCTGCTCTTGTGGAGCGATTTATCCCCACACTCAAGGAAAAGATATACAAATACTTTACTGCAGAAAATACGTACCGGTACATTGATGTCCTGAACACACTGTTACAGAGTTATAATCACAGAACACATTCCACAATTAAAATGGCACCAAGTCAGGTTAATGACGCAAATGTCAATCGGGTATGGCTTACACTCTACGGTACCAAACAAAAACGGAAACCCGTATGTACGTTGCAGTCAGGCTAGTACGTGCGTGTTAGCAAATACAAACATAAACTCGAAAAGGGCTACCTACCCAAATGGTCACGCGAAATCTTTATTGTGGATAAATGCAATAAAGGTATACCCGTAACATATATAATCAAAGACTGGAACGGTGATCCCATCAAGGGACGGTTCTATACCCAGGAACTGCAAAAGGTGCTTGTAGGAAAGCAAACAACGTACCTTATCGAAAAAGTGTTACAACGGAGAAAGGGGTGGGTCTATGTGAAATGGTTAGGGTATCCGTCTAGTATGAATAGCTGGGTACGTAGACAAACTGTTCAGTCAGCGGCATGACGTCCGCCACACAGGCAGATGAGTTTTATGTAACCCTACCATCCAACGCTAGTGCGCATGTATTAAATAATAATACCACAGCGTTCTATACAATCAAACTCGTACAGCCGATACATCTCACGGGAAATTGGGTGGTTGGCTTAGCCAGTGCACGTATACCATGGAGTTTTTATAATCTTCCCCATGACGAGGAAATCATTATTCAAACGCAAGGTAAAAAGAGAACGCAATATAATATTAAAATTCCACCCGGGTACTATGATTCAGTGCCAACATTGCTGGAAAGTATTCCACAAACACTCAAGGCACAAGAGCGGGAACAGACACTAAAGGAGGCAAAGGAAAGGGAGGATGAAAAGGAACGTCTGCGCATAGCCCTGGAGGGGTTACTCAAGGTCACTGTATTGAACAAACAACTCGAAGCGGAACTCGGGTCCGTTGATGAGCATGACCTAGATAATGTTGGTGATGATCCACGCAGTGCTGATGCGGATATTGAAAATGCCATTGATGATCCACGCATATTGCACTATGATTTTACACGGAATCGGGTATACATTAAACATAGACGTTATCCTAAGCGACATTATGTCATTGGCATGACCCCAGGACTTCAAAACCTGCTTGGCTTCAGTCAGAATCCGAACGTTAAAAACCATAGCATACACTATTTCCCACATAGTCGACGTAAGCGACCCATGATTATCACGATTGCTGCCCCGTACCAATGCAACCTCGATGCTAATATCCCCTCTGAAATTAACGTATGTCTGGATATTATTAAACCTCAGCCATATATGGGTACGCTCATGCAGCGTGCACACGTACCAGTACGGGCAAATCCAGGCGTATACGTATAATCGTCCGCAATACATAAAGGTGGAAAAAATATTTCGATACGCTCCACGTAGACTTAAAAGATGAACGTGGGCAAAACATGCCATTCCAATTTGGAACGTAAGCATTACGCTACACTTTAAACGTAAACCATGATATCCGAAAGTACAGAAGAAAGTTTCTACATTACACTAAGTTCCAACGCAAGTACACAAACGTATAGCCACAATGCACCAACGCATTTTCGAAACATCCACACCCATCACATACACCTGAATGATCCGGCATGGTCGGTCGGACTAAGCGAGCTACATATACCACTTACGTGTCAAAATGTTATCAATGGGGAAAATATTTACTGGTTCGATATAAAGGATGGTAC